>VDFB02389015.1:0-37641 GCA_007258455.2 Sequoia sempervirens
GTATACCATATATCCCTCCACCATAGAACCCTGAGGATGTGCTCTTTGTCTAACCAAAGCCTTCAAAAATTTCAAGTGCCTCTCAACCATTCACATTGACCTTGTGTGTATAGGTCCACACAATTCAATCTCCTCAACTTGGTGTATGAGGTAGTGTTCTTGTGCATTGAAAAATGTTGAAGGTAGACACTTTTGCATTTCACACATTAGGCGAGGAATTTTTCCCTTCCAATAATTTATATCTTCTTTATGGATTTCTTTAGATGATAGCCATCTACAAGTGATTCAAGGCACAAATATATTAATGAGATTTAACAAAAATATATAGTATATTACATAACAAGTAAAAATGGAAATTATAAGATGTATCGAACAAATTGAACAAATCTAAGCTACTTACCTCATGTATTTTCCAAGATCATATATAACTTGCTTGACATTGTTGTCAAAGTTGTCTAGGAGAGATAGAGGTAGAACGTACTGCAACAATTATAAAATGATCTTTTCATTATTTTTCCAAAAGTAGTAAACACAATACACTAAAAATTACATGCATTATACAAGTGTATATAATATACTAGAATAATTAACTTAATGAAGGTATGTCAATCATGCGTTTTCATCCCTTAACCAAATTCACCTTTCTTTGTTATTATATTGTTTATGTTCGCAACAAATCCTGTGGAAAATTTATTTTTTCGTATGACTTTTTTTATAGCATTACTTTGCTACTCTGTTAATAACCAAGGAAGGACACTTATATTAATTTGGTCTCCATCGCTATTTAATTGAATAACATTTTTCATTGCATGATTAGCTTCCTAAATGTCACTACAATTTTTGACAATTTTTTCTTTCTCATGCCTTCCATCCAATATTTTTCATAACGTTTCTATTATATTCTTTCCGATATGCATTGTATCAAACAAATGCACAATTTGTAGCTACTCATAGTAGGGCAACCTACTAAATTTTCTAGGATAAATTTTCATTCCCTATGGAAGTCAACCATTAATTCCTTGACGACCTTCATGAAGCATATAAGTTAAAAAAATTAACAATGACAATCATTGTCAATTACAACATGAGTAAACACAACACAATATAAAAATATAAATTCAAAACATATCATATATGATAGATAAACAATTTGATCCAATGTATAACCTTGATGATTAATCTATTATATTCCAACTTCCATAGGTGAGGTGTCATTCTTCGTGGTTTCGATGTAATCCCCTCCTTCCCATTGAAAAGATGTTTTTCAGTAGTTCGATACTTATGATTTCTATGGAGGAAGTGCCTATACTCATCAAACACCTACTTTCCTTAACTTGTTGAATGACAATATTTCATCTTTGGACCACAAATTGGACATGCAAATTTTCTGTTTGTTTGAAGACCTGGAAGATCATATATAATTGAATTAAATATGTCAAATTTTTTAGTTATATATAATGAATAGATTATTTTTAAAACATGCATGATATCTACTTCATCAAATTAACTATTGTTAAAGTGTTGTCAAACGTTATAACATACCACAAAAATGTGTTAGCCCTGGGGCATCATGAATTGTCCATACAAGCATTGCATGGAATTAAAATTGTCTTTGTCCTACTGGTCTAGAGACGTCATACATAGTGACGCCATTCCATAACTTTAGTAACTCATCAATAAGAGGCTCGATATATACATTCATATCTTTAACTTGGTACTTACCTAGTTGAATAAACATAAACATTACATAATTATTATAACCATTTTACTGCAATATATATAAATTAATGTACATGACTATTGAATGAAAAAAATATAAGTCATTATGCAACAAATAAGACAAATGAGATGCTACTGAGTTAAAGAAAATTGATGTAAAAAAATACTTGGAACAATCATTGACAACATTATGTGCTCCCTCTTTATTGACATCCATGGAGGAATGTTATTGTTGATAACAAAAGCAAGCCACACTAAGTAAATAGATCTCAGCTCTCCAAGTGGATTGACATTGTCCGCTCCCAATGAAATCCTGAGATTATGAGGTTCTTCTTTAAAGTGTGGCCATTTTTCCTCCATTTCCCTAAATGCAGAACCATCCACAAGCATTCGAAGAATGTCATCTCCACTTCTATTCCATGCATGGTAATCCATAAATTGCACCAAGATTTCGCACCTAAATAATCATTGCATACGTGGAATAACGGGAATATAACGAAGAACCTTGCAAGGCACCTTTTTTGTTAGTTGATCTGTTCGATATCTACTAATATGACATTCTGGACATTCTATTACAAATTCCTATTGTTTATGACATATAATATGATCATTGGGACATGCATCTATTGCTTGATACTCCATTCTGATATCTTTCATAATCAAACATAAATCTCGGTATGAGTGAGGTAAAATATTTGATGGTGGTAACAAAAAATCACCAATCAATCTACAAAAAAAACTAATTTGTTCATATAAACAATATTAATGGTACACATTTCATCCTTTATTTGCTAGCGATGAACTAACAACAATTAAAATAGATGAAAAAGGATGACATATATGGCATACCTTAACATTCGTGAGATTGCTATGTTTGATAAACCATTCATAACCTTCAAGTTCAACAACAACAATACAACAGAGAGAAGAATTTTTTGGGAGCCTTCGTAAAGGGGCTCGTATTCCTTCTTGAATACATGTAAATCATGAACATCATCAAAGTCATCTTGATCATCATGATCAGCTCTGCCACTAAATCTATCATGGATCAATGTATTCATAACATCATCTTCAACTGTGTTTTTTTGTCCATGATCATCGTCTTCCATAGGATCATTAACTTCATCTTCGATATTCACAGCTCCATGTTTGTCCGCTTACAAAACCACATTCCCCTAGCCGTGATAATCCATATCATCTGCCCTAGGGTGCCCCACCTTTATAATAATGATAGACACAAATAAACCATGATCATGATCAAGTGGTTATATATATATATATAAAATGTTAAAAAGCGATATAAATATTTACAAATTCAATCAATATAAACACATATAATGAACAACACTTGATTGATGATAATCCATGCATGGCATTGACCATGTTTCCTACAATGTTTCTCAGCTATTGTGATTAAAAGTTGTCGCGTCTTTAAGCCCTTGCAATTATTGCAAGGACAATAGCATTTCTCATCACCCTTTCTTTTCAATCTAGCCCACAATCTATCAAGTGTCTCTTCATTTTTTCTGGACTAATATTATCTGACATGATTTTTCTTTACCAAGCTTGACTATTTAGATCTTCAAAAAATATCAAACTCACACTCTAATAATTTTTATTCATAGACAGGTAACATAATCTAATAATTCTGATATTTTACACCAAAAAAATTTGGCGTGCAACCACCCCTACAAAAGAGAAGATAGTTTGAAGTAAAAAAAAAAAAAAAACACTTTAAAATACTAATTCCCAAAACTTATTAAATTTTTGATTTTTAGTATGTTTCCTTGATTAAAGATTCCTGAGATGAGACATTCAACTTGATCTCAAACTTCCCTACAATGGGGGTTCTGTGAGCTGAAAGCAGAGCAAGTGACCCATTCTAAGAGGAGGGAACAAGTTGGAATCTCATCATTGCTTAATGTCAATACAGATTTATCCTTTTGGAGTTAAAGATGCAATGTGTCACTTCTGCCCCTTGATGAGCATCCTAGGGCCTCAACGGCCAGAATCCCTAATAAAAGGTGAGACATTGTAGGTAATAAAAATCATGTAATCTAATATTGTAGCCAATAAAAGCACACTATGTAGCTTAGTGACATTTGTAAATGCAATCTACGATAAGAAGAATAATGTCACTTGAAATGTGCTTAATGATCAAAAAGAGGCTAAGTAGTGACAATATAATAAAGCTCAAACCTTGCATAGTAAAGTGGATATTTTAACAGTGAGTTTCCTTACCCCCTTGTTGACCTTAAGGGTTTTTCAAATGCTTTTGGTAGTGTTAGACAAGGCATATGCAATCAGGGAATGACTATCCAAATGAAATACCAATGGTAATCATAGGTTCAATGTTTCTTCTTAGCCATTAATGTATAATGGAGGTAGTGGATTGCATGTTTGAGCAGTGTTTTGAGACTCATCAAATATGGGAGAATAGTGAATAATACCTTGTGGACTGTGAAGTAGTGTCAATAAGGTTGAAGGATCTTAAGAACTACAATACCATGAAACAATGAGTCCCATGTAGTAAGTAGGTAGTTTATAGGGCATAGTTTGATTTTATAGAAGGATGCTCATGAAAGGAATATTCAAGTGATAGTGAGTGAGTTGTTTGAGATTGTAGCTGAGGGTGCAATACCCAGTCTTAAAGGAAGTTAGCAAAGTAGTAAATGTGTAAGAAAATAAAATCGTACACAACAAGCAATTCACAATGTTATCTTGCATAATTCCTTGAGATTGAAGACAAAATCTCATTGTATCTTCATGATGAAAGTGGTGACCTTAATGGTCAATCGCTAGCAACCATGATTTCAAAACATGCTATTGTGCTTATGGAGTCAACAGTTTAAGCAAGGCATTGAGTGGTGGTTTGGAACAATGGCAGGTATGAAGGACTTGCTTTATATGCATACTATGAAGTCTAGCTTAAGACACCGTTCTTAGAAGAGATTGAAGGTGGATTATGGAACTCAAGGGTTACAATGAAAAGGATTAAAGCAAAGAATGAGATCTATTTAAAATCCATGGTCATGAAGATATTAAAGATGTCACATGCAAAACCCTAGTAGCTGGAGTAATGAATACAGTGCCAAAGAGGATAGTGTGTTGGGGAAGATTTAGGAGATCTCCACATTATCTAATTACAGGGAAATACATCATTTATTTATTTTTTTAATTAAAATAAATCATTCTAAACCCTATAGAGGATACATTGATCTTCAAAAGCCTCTAAAGGAATTTGAGATTATGCAAATATATGTCAGGTAACATTCATAAGATTTAGAAAATATTGATCACTCTCTAGAATAGCCCATTAAATATGGGTTGTGCTTGAATGCACTACATAATTGATATAACACAACCACTCTACATATCAGCTAGAGTTATAGGCTCTTTATTGCAGCAAGAGGTAATCACTCTTCGATCATGCTATAATTGCATCCTAATCTATTAAACTTGAGACAACCTGCATGCACCCAATGATGATTGACACCTACATTATATAACCCGAATTAACTACATTATATAAGTTCCTCCATTTCTATCACAACATAGCCACATTAAACTTGGGTCACACATGAATGCATCCTCTATTTTTTATAGTATAATTGTGGCACATGACCAATAGAGTTATGGATCACATAATTATAGTCACAAGAAACTATTCCTTGGTTGTGATCTTATGGTGATTCCACACAGCAAAATCTAGACATGAAATTCTCAAAACCCTAAACCTCTAAAACTGAAATCTGATGAGATGTTGCTTTAAAATATGATTTTCAAACCTGGAACTACAAATATGACTTCACAACTGAATTATGCAAAAAGACAATGACTACCCTCAACCTGGCGATATCTTCTTGAATTTTTTCTGATTTTTCCCAAGAAAATTGTCCTTAGATCTCAACAAACTATCTCAAGTAGAGCAACAGACTATTGCAATAAATCAGGCGTGAACTCACTTTTCTTTATATCGGCCACAATTTGATTTTTTTCTATTTTTCATGTTTGTCAAAAATTCGACGAAAATGATAGCTGACATTTCGACGAACACCAGGTTCATCAAAATTTCGATGAACATCGGGGATAAACTTTCAAAAAATTGAAAATTTCACATCAAATTTTACAAGCACCCAATGATACATCAAATTATACATATTTCGTCAAACAGTTTTGTCAAATTTTTCAGTCAAATGAGTTAGTGTTACGGAAAAGGTTATGAACTTATGAAACACCTTGGATACAGTGGAAAAGGATGTTGTTCTAATGAATAAGGTATCAGTGTCCCCATCAATCCTCACACATAACAAACAACTCATGGTCTTGGTTATTTTCCTTTGGTAGTAGTAGCCAACCCTTCACTCAACATCAACACTCTCACATAATATTCTCCTAAACCAACCTTAACAGTCATACATCCTAAACCCATCAACACTAGTGGTATTGAAAGTGAACTTTTACAAAACATGATCCAAACAACGAACTCTTCACTTAATTTCAATGTCATCTCACATAACACTAATGAATTGAATTCATTAGATTTTACACCCTCTTGCTAAGGAGAGAAAGAATCTTGCAATCTGTAGGACCTTGTGTAGGTAAGAGCTATCTTTGTCGCTAAGAACATATTCTCCCATTGATCAAGAAGGTTTCTTGTCAAGACTTCTTCAATATCATTTGATCACCCTCCCTTCATGACCTCCAAATAAATGATATTACAAGACTTTATTATATTCCTATCATAAAGTTCATGGTCATTCTACTAATGAATGTATGGCTTTGAGTCATAAAATCCAACATCTTAAGGCATTTGGTATGCTTCCCTATGTGGGGGCACCTAATTCCTCTAATTAATACTGATTTTCACTCTAGCATGCATCTTATAAATCATTTTAGCTCACCCTTGTTCTGCAGTAAGTGGGGCCAAGGGGTTAGGTAGCCTTGTCCTTGTATGTCACTTGTTGCCTCTTTTGGATAGCCATTAACCTTTCATGAACATATAAGAGCAAGCTTGGGATGTGGACGACATGCCTTAAGTTGGCTCGCATGTGACAGACTACCTTTTTCATGACGTAGCTTATAGGAAACATGTGACTTTTCCTAGGGCTTTCTGCATAAGCTTTGATGTCTCCTTCTACTTTAAAGAACTTTAAGCTTTGATGTCTCCTTCTACTTTAAAGAACTTTCTCATAGTAATGGTCTTAGCAACCACTTTCAAGTGGGGGCATACATCGAAACTTACATTTCATTGTGTGACTTTCTTTTTCTTGTGATTTCCTCTCTTGGAAGCATTAGGTACAATGTTGCCCAGGATGAGACATTGCACTTGTCCTCTCTTGAAAACAAGATGAGACCATTTGCACCTTTCCTCTCTTGGACACATTAAGCATGATGTTCCTTAAGATGAGACCTTGCACAAACTGAGAAAATTCCCTTTCAACATTCCTTACACCATTTTACATTTACAATGTCTATAAGTTTCAAGCATATGAATTTTTGCTTACCTCATAGAGCTCAAAAATCATTTTCTTTTGTGGCACCTTATTAAAGTTATCAAGAGCTATAACTTTTGTTTGGTTGAGTGGGAAGCCCATTCTGAGGCACAAATTTCCCCATAGCCACCTGTTTGTTTGTGATTACATACCAACAGTGAGTGTATGCTTCTCACCTTTTGGGATTTCTCACCCTGCGGACAACCAAATGTTTCATTGCCCTAGAGTGAGTATATTTAGGACTTCTCACTTGGCAGACAACCAAGAGTTATCTTGCCTTAGAGGGAGTATGCATTTTTAACAAACAAGCCTAGATCTACTCCACAATGTGTTGGACAAATGGTCGAAGCTTGATCCTCATTTTCATTTCTCTTCCTCCTAGCTCTTGCCATTGCATGATCATGTATCTTGTTTTACAGTAAATCATTCATCTTGTGTGTGTCCTTTTACACTTATGTCAATTTAACTTAGGATCTTCGATCCTGGAGCTTGTTTGCTTCCTCAATCTTTGTTATCCTAGACCATCCACATTTGTATGATTGGACCCTTCTTGAATGTCTAATTTAGTGTGATTTTGAAGCAATTTCATCCTCTCACTAAAGTGGGGGCTAACTATGGACATCGAAAAAGTATCCCTTTTTACTTGCTTGATATGCAAATAATTAATGACAAATTGGAATTGATGAGACCTTGATTTAGTGTTGTGAAGTGTTTTTCACATCAACGTTAGGTCTTGGACCCTTGCAAACTGAATAAAATGCATCTATCCATGTCTTGTAAAGGTGTTGTAAAATACTTTCATGCCTCTCTAGACTTAATGAACCCATTTTCCCTTAATTTAGCATTGTAAAATATATTTAAGTGCATTTTCACATCAATCTAGAAGGCTTGTCAACTAAATTTAACTTTAATCTAGTGTTGTAATATGTTTTACACATTCACATTGGATGTTGTGCCTTTCTAAGGTAAGTGGACCTCATTTTAATGATGCAGACTATATTTAATTACACTTTCATATTGAATTTTGTGTCCCAAGCCCTGATTGACATTTACATCATCATTAATAGGTGCCTATGACCCCATATTGTGCATACCAAGGCTTAATTTGATCAAATAACTAACTAGAACAATCTAGAAACCCAATTTTCTTATCTCCCAACCTTCCAACTAGCAGAATGGTCCTTCTAGAACCCATTCACCCATGATGGTGAACTGGTCCCATCCAAGTGGGACCCATTCACCCTTGATGGTGAATGAGTCACATTTGAGCCATTTTGGCGGTTTAAGCGAGAAAAGTTGGATTTTAATTTTTATTTTTCTCCATGTCATCTTTAGGGAACCATCTAATAGACAAATAAGGTGAATTTCTGATAAATTTAAGTCTCTAAACCCTAATTCATAATCTCTTAACTCATTCACAACTCATTCATCATTGGTCTTCCACTTCAAGTCAAGCAAGCTAGGGCTTTTCTTATTCCAAGTCATTCAAGATCATTTTTCAGGCATTCGAGGGCATAATATTCATCTTTTGCTTCCAAAATTCAAGATAAAAAATTATGGAAAGGTATTAACTCCATTATTGCATGCTTCATTACATAATCTCTTCATTTTTATTTAATTACCTACAAAGGGGTTTGACCAAGGAAAACCCCCATACCCTAATAGTCAATATTTCTATCTCTTGTCTTGTGTGTTTGCGGATTTAGACATCTTGAAGACTTGAAAATTATTGAAGAATATGTTGAATAATTGTTGAAGACATCTCCTTGTTGACCAAGTCAAAATACCAACAAAAGTCACTTTTAGTGCCAGAAATCAGACTTTCATAGGCGAACACCTCTAAGGAGCCGAATTGCAGACCGAGGGCTTCGGCTTCCTCTTTTGGATTTTCATAAATTCAAAAGTGGACTAATTCACCATTAGTGGTTAATGAGTCCCACTCCCAGCCCTGAAAAGTGTTTTTTGTAGTTTTGGATACCCATTTATCTGAAACGGGCTTCATAACAGTTTTCCAGATATGGGACTAATTCGCCCAAAATGGTGAATGAGTCCCAGTAAGCTAAATTTTTAGCATCAACAAAATTTCAAATGTCACTTCCAATCTCCAGCAAGATCTCAAGTGAACCTTTTCAATTTCATCCATTTTTGTTACAGTGTGCTTTCATTTCTAGGTCTTTTTGCATTTCATAATGTGTTTTCAAACACTTTGCATTTCTTAGTTTTACATTCATATTCAATAGCTTTTGTTCATTTTTTTCATTTATTCCATCTCATCTAGGCACATTACACCCACATTTTACATTAATTCTTGAATGTATACATTGCATTTTTGCCCCAAATCTTTACCCATTTAGGTGAAAAACCCTAGAAGGGCCACAAGCATTTTGGGTGCTAAAATATATGGTTCATAAACACAAGAGAATGAAATCATAGACACATTACTAAAAATAACCTTACCTAAATTCAATTCTCTTTTGGCTTGTGAGATTGATTTTGAGGAAGATAAGCTTATCAATGATGAGGATATGTTGGTCTACAACAACCCTCTTTCTGATCCTTCCCCTACCTCTCCTATTTTGGAAGAGCTTAGGAAACAAAATATTGAATTCATAAATGATCATGATAATCATACTTTCTCTTCTCCTTGTATCTCCCCTAGTTGTAAGGAAGATGCTTTGATGTTAGGAAACACAACCAATGAGAGTCATGAGAATATTCCTTGTCCCCTTTCACCTAGGGCAACCCTCATTGAGCAAGACACTTCAACCACTGATAATTCCCCTTCTTGTGATGAATCCAATATGGAAGAACCAAACATTGCTTGTCAAAAACATGTGATTTGTAGTTCTCCTAAAAACTCTCCTCCTAGGGAGAATACCATATTTTAAAGTTCTATTTAATGTGGGTTTTCGATCATTTTTCATTTTCTTGTGATTCTTAAGTGTTTTTTCTAATAGCTCTTTTACAATTTCCCAAATTTTCTATAATATTTAATACCAAATAATGTATCTTGAATCAGGTGCAACATTGAAGTTATTTGTTTGCTTTGCATCCTTCTCAACTTTACATATACATATACATACATATACATATAGACATACACATACATATACATATACGTATACCTACACATACACATACACATACACATACACATGCATATACATATACATATACATATACATACACATATACCTATACATATACGTACATACATACATATACACATATACATACATATACATACACATACACATACACATACACATACACATACACATACACACGCATACACACACACACACACACATATATATATATATATATACATATATACATATACATATATATACACATACACACACACACACACAAACACAAGATCTAACCATTGCATACATTAACTAATACATTCATTGTTTCATTGTAATTACTAGGATAATATGAAGGATACTATTGAATGGTTTCCATAAATTATGATCATGTGCTTCGAAGCTCTTACCATAGTTTTGTGCATTGTTTTGGGTGTTTTCCAATGTCTTGATTTTCAATAGACACATTGTACTGGCACAGTGCAAAAAAAAATTCAACTTTTCTATGAACGTGTTGCACATACTACCTAAATGCTATACCATTCAATACTATTGTTCAATTCTACTAGGTTGTTTTTTAGTATTTTTGGGGTTGATCAACATAACCCCAAAGATGTGCATATATGACATCTGACTGTTTGAAATAGTTCTATGCATTTTTTTTGGTATTTTTTAATGTTTTAGGTTATGATAAATATATTGTAGTGGCATAGTATAGACAATTTAACAGCTTTGCTATGAACATGTTCCAGATATTGCACTATTAAATGCTTTCTTATTAACAACATCTGATTTTAGTGTTGTAGAATGCTATGAAGTCAAACTTGGTTATTTCTTTGCAGCCTAGAAAGACAAGTTCAATCAAGGAAAATGTACTTGATCACACCGAATGGATAAAAGGTGTAAGGAAAACAAAGGCTACAAAGGGATGTTTTATTATGTTGGAAAATATCAATGTGTATCTACTTCCACATCTATATGCTTTACCACGCTCAGCCATGTGTGTGTACACCTTAAAGCCATGAAAACTAGAAACATAAATAGGAAAGGTTATGTGGTGTGAATTTCTATATCTGAGAATCATTAATATAAAGAAACTAAAATTCAATGTTTAGGTTGAATACAAAAGAGGAAGGAAACAATAATAGAAAATTTGTAATAGGTATAAAAAAAAGGAAATATAAACTTATGGAATCAAGATCTGAAGGCTAGTGGTTCACACCCTCAGAGCCAAACTCCATAGTGGAACCCATGGGGGATGTCAAAAAATAAATCTTGGGGGACTCTTGAGACCCATCCACAAAGCTCGATTCATAGACATAGTTCTGGGAAATTTTGTAGGGAGAAAATGTTGAAATTTGATTTGACTAATTGAGAGCTCTATTTCATAGTAAAAATAAAAGATTAATGTATTACAATGTCCAATGGAAACTAGTAGAAAACTTAGAAATATCGATATTCTATCAACCATTGTACTAATTTGATTAAATGAAAATGGGTATAATCATTCCACTTTTAATACTGTCCAAATAGTAGGAGATACAACAACAAGAATAAAAATGATAAATGCAAATGTATATATCCCTATATGTATTTTTTTATCTTTGAGGTTCTTATATATGTATGCATATAGTTTTTACTATATTTCTACATATACCTATATGTGCATATTTGTATATGTTTCTATTTGGTCCCTTCATCCTTTCTTATCCAAACAATAGGATATAGAACAATAAGAATATAAATGATTAAGTACATATATGCATTGAATTTCCCCTTTGTCTGCACATTTAAAAAACACACATATAACCAAATATATATATATCCATATGTACACATCTATATATCTATCTATATGTACACTATTATATCTAAATAGATGTGTATACTATATTTATTCCTGACTATGTACTCATTAACATGCCAAGCAAGGAGCTCCATAAAAATGGGCATAATGTCAAAGTTGCACAATGGGGGGAAGGAACAATAAGCAGAGGGTGAAAGTTTTGCAAGTCAGCAACATGTTTTAAACATTGTGGCTTATTAAAATATATATGCAATAGGGGGGCTCTTGGTCACCTTCAAACATAGAAAAAGAATGGTAAATGGTTGCTCATGGTGTTGGAAAATGGTAATCAAGATGGCGGGACCAAGAAAATGCAATATTCAATGTTTGCAGCCTCAAAAAATTGCATGGTTACTCGCTTGAACTATAGTTTTTTGCATTGTTTTTGGTGTTTTTCAATGTATTGAGTTTCAATAGGCACATTTCACTGCCAAAGTGCAATCAATTTTATAGCTTTGTTATGAACATGTTACACTTACTACACCATTAAATGCTCTGTTATTAACAACATCTCAATGCTTTATCATTGAATGATATGGATGTATTGTAGTGATTTTCTCAAAAGCTAAATAATACTTACATATGCTATTTTTAACTCTTTTTAAATCAAAGACTACATAAATACAAATAAAGATAGCATACACATTTGTTTAGATATAAATGTGTATAGAAATTGTTGTTGTATTGTCAAAAGAGCCATAGTGGTCTTGGTCTATATATATGGATATATATTTATGCCTATATGTATACTTTTAAATATGAAACAAGGAATTCAATATATATATATATATATATATATATATATATATATATATATGTATTTTTCTATGTTTCAGAGAATTCAATACAATTTCCCTCTTTGTCAATAATATTTAGTAGAAAATAAGTGTTATTCTAATAGCCTCTTATACAATTTCTCTATTTGTCTTCAATTTATTATTACCAAAGAACATAGCTCAAATATTTTATCAATATGTTTCCTGATATTCTTTTTTGTTCTATCTACTTCAAACTCCCTGCAACAAACTACTCGGGTCTGTTTATGAAAGTGGTGGAGCTTCCTAATTACGTGGGATGGCAGTGTCTTATATCAATATGTTTCATGATATTACTTTTTCCACATCTGTTTGAAGTTCCCCATAAAAAACCATTCTTCATGATATTCTTTTTTTCAGTTCCCCATAACAAACTATTCATTATCGTAGTTTTCCTCTTCTATTCTCCATATTTTAAAGTACTATTTAATGTGGGTTTTTGAACATTTGTCACTTTCTTGTGATTCTAAGTATTTTTCTAATAACTCTTTTCCAATTTCCCTTTTTGTCTTGTATCAATATGTTTCATGATATTCTTTCTTTTTCAACTGTTTGAAGTTCCCCATAACAAACTATTACATATGATATTCTTTTTTTCAATTCACCATAGCAAAATATTCATTATCATAGTTTTCCTCTTCTATTCTCCATATTTTAAAATTCTATTTAATCTGGGTTTCCGAACATATGTCATTTTCCTATGATTGTTAAGTGTTTTTCTAATAGCTCTTTTCCAATTTCCCTTGACCAAAAAAGTTTACATGTGGACATGTATGTATGTGAAATTACTTACAAAGAAAATTCAAAGTGAAGAATCCAATTCAAATGAAGAACCCAGTTCAAGTGAAATGCATGTATAGATTTGAGTTTGGAGCATATTTGTGCTTACCTAAAATTCTATCAGTATCTAGAAAGGTGTAATAGCAATTTCTTCACTTGAACTAGGTTCTTCATTTAAACTTGGTTCAACAAAAGAAATGTGAGTAGCAGTAGAGGCTTTTGTGAGTATTTTCTTTTTGAAACTAGATAAAAATAATATCATAAAACATATTGATACAACATAAGCAATCTATGTAATAGTTGGCTTGTCAATTCAAAATTCAAGCTGCATTATTCGCCACTAAATATTATAGAAAAAATAGAGAAATTGCAAAAGAACTATTAGAAAAATAGTTAAGAATCATAGGTAAATGACAAATGATTGAAAACCCACACTAAACATATTGATACAAGACAAGCAGCCTATGTAAGAGTTGGGTTGTCAATTTAAAAATTGAGATATGTTCTTTGGCAGTAAACCCACATTAAATAGAACTCATAAAGCCAATAGGTAGCAATAACCTATGCAAAATGGATATAACACCAGAGACTTAATTGAAAATTCGAGCTACATTTCCTGGCACTAAATATTATAGACAAATAGATAAATTGTAAAAGAGCTATTAGAATAACACTTAACAACGACTAGATTAATTTTATCTCCAATATCTTTATGCTTTCATACTAACCCTTTGCACACACACACACACACACACACACACACACACACACACACACACACACACACACACACATATATATATATATGCAATTACTCCTATGTTAATGGGTATAACACCAAAGATGCATAGAGATAACTAAGACAATAAACAAAGGGCAATAAAATTACTAACCCTAACCATATTTTTTGATGAAAGAAAGAAGATTTAACTCCAATTTCTCCTATGGTAATGGGTATAACACCAAATATGCATAGAGATAACTACAAATAATAAGCGAGGGGAAAAAAATTACTAGTTCCCTAACCATATTTTTTGATGAAAGAAAGAAGATTTAACTACAATTTCTCCATCCATACAGATTCATAATCTCTTTGAATTCTCAAAAATGGGTATAACACCAAAGATACAAACATATAACAAGAAGACATGAACAATAAATTAATCATTTATGTAAAATAACCAAGAAAATGACTTACAAATTCTGGAGAAAAATAGTTTTAAAACCATCCAATCCTCTATAAAACGGAGCCGAAGCCAATGGTTTTAGAATAGTCTACTATCAAACCAAACATAGAGCCAAAGGAAATGATTTTTAGAATAGTCTGCTATCAAACCAAAACCACAATGGATCTTTCAACAATGCAACTGAAACAATATATTTTCTGGCACATTTCGGAGTATACCTTTGAATACTATAACATTGAATATTGCATTTACTTCCTCTTGTGCCATCGTACAACAATGGCAGGATGCATTAACCCTTGTGTGAGAAAACACTTACCATTTTGATTCTGCATATCGAGGAAACCAACTCCACCACTGCCAACCCACATAATTAACAAGCTCCACGTTGTCATAAAAAACCCCAAGGAAGTCACCACTGGCCGAGAGATTTTTGGTGCCGAATAATCTTATTCATGGCTGGGCTGACAAAAATCCTCATGGAATCTTCAAAAAAATAGCCTATCAGTTAATTATATGCTCTCCTTCTTTTCATTAATACATTTTTTTCATCATGTATATTTTTTATATTAATTTATATATATAGGTTCTCCAAAAAATATTATAACCTATAATATATATGTATACAAGATTTAACCTATATTATTTTAGGTCTTTATTATATAATATACAACCTATTTTAATGTAGATAATATTAATTTATATATATAACCTATATTAATATAGAATTTATATATTATTTCTATTTATATCTTATGTTATTGCAAGTAATATTTTGTAGGTAAATAAGTTTATCTACATTAAGTAGGTAATATATTAATTTATATTAGTATATATGATAGGTTATTGTATTTTGTATGTTCTCCTTTAATCTATATAATTTATATATATTAATATATTATATAAATTATTATGATTTTATCTATCTATATTAATATATATTATAGGTTATATATATTATAATCTATTGTATTTTAACCATTTTTTTATTAGTCGATAGGCTATTTGTGTGAACTTTGGTCAGAATTTTTGTCAACCTCCCCATTTTTCATACTTTTGGCAATTAGGAAAAAGGTGGTAGATGGGTTATAACTTTGGTCAGAATTTTTGTCAGCCTCCCAGTTTTTTAGCCTTCTGATGGCCGTGAAAAATGTGGCGGAAGTAGTTGTTGGTTGCTTTGGGAATAGGGTGGCATTTTTCATGTCACGTGGATAGAAACAACTACGAAAATTAAATGTTGGTTCATGTCAACATTAATTTTTGTATGCTTTGTGTGTACTAGCAATGGTTGTAATAACAGCTGTCGTTTAACGCCTCGAGGAACAAAATGAATGTCTGGAAAATTTTGAATAAGGAATTGTTTGTTGTTGTTATGTTGCTATACCTGCTATGAGAGTCGTGAGCGATTAGGGTAAAATTTTGTGAGGGTGCAAGCTGGATTAAGCTTTGTGCAACTTCTGTGAAGGTGGGTGGAGGTTATTTTGTGTTTTTTTCATGGGCGGATGGTTGGAAATGCAAAACAAAAGTGTTGATTGTAATAATATTTTTCCCATTTTTGTGCAGGAAAGTTAGCGAGAACAGGCGTATTTGAAGCAAGTGGGAAGAGGTACATGTCGAAGAAACCCTAGGATATATTATTTGATTTGTGGTTCATGATCTGTGCCAGGCTATATTCTTTGATTTTTCATAAGGTAATGTTGATTGTTTCAAATTTTGATAAGCTATTGCTTAGAAAATACAATATAGTTTCTAAGAATGAAATCTTATCTCATTTATGGTTTATGTTTTGTGTGTATGGTTTTTTGTAGCACCACTCTAATTTGCTTATATTTTCAGACATTTCTTTTACTTTGATAGACCATGATACTATGTTGTTATTTGATCACTGATATTGGAGCAATGATAGTTTTTATATTGTGATGTGATGGTACACTTTATGGATGATTATTGATTATTTGAGTTGATATTGATATATGCTCATCTGTGGTTAATTGATTCTTTAGTTTCATCAGTTTTGATATGACACTATATTGGTGAAGGGGATGGGATTGCATCACTCGCTTGTGAGCACCCTGTGATTCCATGATTTTCTCTTCATGGTGTGATTGTTTATAATCTATATATATGTACGACATATGTTTTAATTGCAGGATTGCAGGTACAAGACATCGGCTCCACCTAGACTCACAGGTTTGAGCTTGTTCGTTGCCAACATAATAGTTGATTGGGAGATAGTAACTAGATTTCCTTGTCAAGCCACAACCCTTGTCACAGTGGGTCATTAGTCCTTGTTTTGGTATTCTTTGTTGTTATGTTGTCCACATTTTCCTTGTAATTTATTTATTTTGCAAGGTATGTTCTGTGGGAAATTAATGCTTAAAATGTTTTTAAGTGATTATTTAATTAATTTTGATTAATGTTGTTAGAAGCTTTATATTTGATTTAATTAATTAAATTCAATTTATTTCAAAAAGTGATTTAATATTTGAGATTAAATTTATTTTATAAAGTGATTAAATTAATTAGATTAAATTTAATTAGAAATTAATATGTGAATTTTGAATTATTACATGCATAAATATCTTCTAATTATCTTAGAGGAAATATCTATGATTTGGTTGAAAAGCTATTTTATTTGTGACATGTGTTAGAAAAATTAAACACTATTGTTGGGAATTAATTCTCAGAGGCTACTTCACAGCAATGAGAAAAGATCTTTTTAAAAGAGGTTGTAAAAATTGGAAGAGGTTGTTAAAAATTGGGGAAGAAGTTCTCAAATTTTTTTGGCTCTGGTTTTGTTTTCTTCTTTCTAGAAAAGTGGATAATTTGGAAGAAGCTTCGGTAAATTGGAATCTGAAGGTGGATCTCTAATTCAAACATCATTCCCTCAAGCATTTTGAAGCATTTTTTTTAAGTTGTTTTTATTTATATGCAAATTGGAAAGATTTCTTGTACAAGAAGAATATGTTATTTGTGTAGAAGATTTATATATATTAAAAATTTGAAAGATTGCCATGTTTGGAAAATTACCATGAAAATTTTAGAGCTTTTGTAGAAATTGATTTTAAAAGTAATAGAATACCCAAAAAATCTTGTTTCTATGGGAAAATATCTTCCTGTAGAAGATTAGTGTATTGTTTTGTTTTGTTTTTTTCCCATTTAGTTTTATTTGGCCGGGAAAGTAAAAAAAGACCTCTAGTAAGTTTTTAAATCTTTTCCTATAGGAAAAATTGTGAAAATAAATTGCCCAACTGGGGCATTCATGTTGATATATATATATATATATATATATATATATATATTCTTTATATATGTTATTAAAATACCTGTAGAATTCCTTTTGGAAAAATTATGTTAAAAATACAGAATTGTAATCCGTATGGTGATTTTGAAATCGCAAGTTTGAGAAATATATAGACTTAAATTTTATTTTTATGGGGTTTGGGGGGGCACTACCCCGACAATATCCACCCATAGGGGGAGGCAGGCTATGGAATTAGCGCCCAACACTACCTACACATGTCGTGCACCCCATATGGGGAGTTGGTTGTGTAAACAACCTGACACAACCATTTGTTAATGGCAACCGTTAAACTTTCTTTCGTTCCTTATATTTTATGTGATTTGATTATATATATATATATAAATATATATTATATATTTTAAATGCATGTAAATGCATATATGTATATGAATAAATATATATTTTTATATATTTTTATTTATATATATATGTATATATGGCTGGGAAAATGTAATTTAATTTTTATAATATTTTTATAATATATTTATATATGTATAATTATATATAAATACATATATAATTACATATATATTTAAATGGATATTTGTATAATAGGTGTATGTAATTGCACAAGTTAGATAATTTTTAAATGAAATGTTTTAAAAGAGGAATTTGATTTTTATTTATGTGTAATTGAGAAATTGAAATAGACAATTAGATTCACTTTCTCTATTGTCTATAATTGAAATTGTAATAAGTTAGTTTATTTTGGGCGATGTATTTTTGTATTTTATTAAAAAGAAAATGAGATTTAGGAGATCCTAATGGTAGATTTATTCCCTGCTTCAATTGCCTATTTAATTATGATTTCTTATGTTCTCGTAAGTTGGGGAAATTGGTTAGTTGTGTATGTAGGTCTTCCAAATGAGGTTGTTTTATGAGGGGATTTTTTTTGTTTATGGTTCGTCCCTTTGATTTCCCTTGGGTAGTGCACTTTCTTGTAATTTAGTTAATCACCCGGTTACTACAAATGGGAATGTGTTTCCTCTTGTAGTATGGTTGATATTTATTATCAATTTTTGTGCACTTTTTCTACCCTTTGTTTGTAGATTAGATCCTTGTGTTATAAGTAGAGGAGTGGCTCTCAATGGGGGTTGTCACACATAGTGGTGCCAAGGTAACTCATGTGAGAGTTATTTAATTCAGTGAAAATTAAATAATTGTATTAGGGGAAAGAGTAGATTAAATCATATAACTTGTTAATTATGCCTTGCTCATGGGCTCAAGAGCTTGTTTTGACTTGGGATGAGATGGGAAGGCCTAGAATGGAAAGTTCATTATCTTTTCCCTTTGAATGATATTTCATTTTGCATCGGTGTGCATGTGAGGTTGAGGGTTGTGAGAGGCTACCAAGGTAACCCAAGATGGGAGTCAGGGCTTGGGAAGATCTACTAGGGTAACCCATGTAGCTTTGTGATGACACTCCTCCTATGACAACAATTAGTTTGTATGATTCAGTTGATATACTTGATTATTTTACTCTAGAAGCAATGTAACTTTTATGTATGTATTGTTCTTGTATCGTATAGTATTATATGTTTCCTATGTCTAGAGGTTGTTGGTTTTTCCTAGGAATCCTTTTTACTATCTCCTACCATGGGGAGTGGGCCTTCGGGTACCACTTGGTTGGGTGGAATGTGCACCTTACACTATTGGGTTTCCACTTTATGTTCATGATGCTAGGATCTTCCAGATTGGAGAGCTCATATGTTCCAGTAGATATGTTTCATCTCTTATGTTCTTTTTTATCAGTCCGATACTTTGTATAAGTACTACTCATTTGTATTTGAGGAGGATTCTTGTATCATTGTTATTGTAACATTATTGTATGATCTTCCTCATTTTGGAAATGAGTCTTGTAACTAATTTATGGAATGAATGCAATCTATGGATGATTCTTTAATGTACTTTGTATCTAATGAGATGAGTTTAATGCATGGGATGTATGTTATTTATTTCATGAGTATTATTTATATGCTATGGATTAGTTTACTTTTGTATATTATGGGGTTTAAATGTAACCACTGTCACGTACCTTAGAGGATGTATGTGTTAAGCGTATTTCACTTTACTTGTTATTATTACACTTAAAAAATAAATTTACACTTCTATTGTGTTTACATTGTCCTCCAAGGTTACATGGCAGGGCATTACACATGACCATTAGAGCCCAAGTTTAAGCACTAGGTGCTCTAGGATAACGTTAAACCCATTAAGCTATTAGTTTCATAGGATTTAAGTTTGTGTACCTTATCTTATACCTTGGTGTGTCTGTGTAGGATCATGCCACCTAGGCGAGGTCATGGTAGAGGTCGTGATCATGACTGAGGAGGTGGTTGCAAAGGTCGTCAATAGGATTCGATGGTTCTAGTAGTAGTCTAGAGGCTAAGACATGGTTGATAGAAACCCTTTGCTAGCAAACCCTAGGGTTTCATCCGCCCTAGTGTTTCACCTTGGGGAACACCAATAATTTTTGTGAAGAAGAAGGATGGTTCTCTCCATCTATGCATAGACTATCACTAGCTAAATAAAGTGACAATTAGGAATTGATATCCCTTACCTAGGATTGATGATTTTTTTGATCAGATCAAGGGTGCTATGGTCTTTTCAAAAATTGATCTTAAGTAAGGGTGTCATCAACTACGTATTTTTTATTCCGACATTCATAAGACAACATTTCGCACACATTACAGTCACTATGAGTTTATAGTGGTACCATTCGGGTTGACGAATGCACCATCTGTGTTCATGAGCTTGACGAATGGAGTCTTTTGTACTTGTCTGGATAGATTTTTATTAGTATTCCTTGGTGATATATTGATCTATTCCAAGATAGTAGAGGAGCATGAGGAGCATCTGAGGCAGGCTTTGCAATGTTTGAGAGATAATCCTATTATACATTAACCTATCCAAATGCAAGTTGTTTAAGACTGAGGTTAAGTACCTTGGGCATGTGATATTAGGAGAGGGTATTGTAGTAGAACCTGCAAAGATCCAAGAGATCATTGATTGGCCTATGCCCACTAATGTTGCAGAGATACACAATTTCATGGGATTAGTGGGTTATTACATACGCTTTTTTCACGCTTTCTCTAGGATAGGACATCTTATCACCTATCTTCAGAGGAAACGGAAGAGATTCATTTGGTCAGAGCAGTGTGAGGCAACATTTTAGACTCTGAAGGAGAGGTTGACCAGTGCACTGATTATTGTGATACCTGATCCTACTAGAGATTTTTTTGTTTGTACGGACACATCTTTGGGGGAATTAGGAGCATTCTTGATGTAGGATGGTCGTGTTATGGCATATGAGTCATGAAAACTCAAGGATCATGAGTTGAATTTACCCCACGCATGATCTTGAGTTGGCAGTGGTAGTACATGCTTTGATGAGATGGAGACATTTCTTGTTAAGGCATAGATTTGAGTTGCATAGTGACCATGAGAGCTTACAGTACATATTCATGCAGCCTAATCTAAATGCTAGGCAGAGGTGACAGATGGAGTTCCTTTGTGAGTATGACTTTGAGGTGAAGTTCATCCATGGGAAGGAGAACGTAGTTTTTGACACTCTCAACAAATGGAGACACGAGTTGTTAGAGCTGACTCTTTGTGTTGATTTGAGGATTCAGATTCTTTCTAAACTTCCTGCAAACAGTTGGTATCAGAAGGTGAAATTAGATATAGAGATAGGCAGAATTCTTTAGGGAATATTCTCAGGTTATTCTCTAGAGTCAAATGGTTTGTTGAGACACGTGGGATTCATTTATGTTTTATCTTCTAGAGATCTTCATACCTTGGTTATGATAGAGGCACATCAGGCACCCTATTTAGCTCATCTAGGAGTGAAGAAGATGCATGCCAATTTGTGATAGCTATACTTATGGGTAGGTATGAAGTTAGATATCGCTGACTTTGTGTCGAGGTTTTTGGAGTCTCAGTGAGTGAAGGTTGAATACCAACATCTGACAGGACTTTTGCAGCCAGATTTGGTGCTAGAATGGAAATGGGATATAAGCTTATTGAATTTCATTGTTGGGTTACCCAATTCTTCACAACAACACAATGCCATTATGGTTATGGTCCAGATGGTTTGATGAAGGTAGCACACTTCTCAGCTATTCGTTCATTGTAGAATGCTTCATCTGTTGCTAGAGTGTTCATGGGAGATATAGTCAGGTTGCACGGTATTCCTCGTTAGATCATTTTTTACAGAGATCATGTGTTTACATCAGCACTTTGGATGTCATTGCAGCATGTCATGGGGAGACAGTTGAACTTTAGCTCAACATATCACTCTAAGACATATGGATAGACTGAGAGGGTCAACCAGATCCTTGAGGATATTTAAGAAATATGATGGAACCGCTTTCTGTCGGTTTTAAAAATAAACCGCATTTAAAGAGGTTAAATCCAGTGATCGGATACCGGAGAGAAAAGCATCGGAGATCCATTTCTCATCGTTGCTCAGGGAGTTCGGTAAGGAGGGCGCCTGCTGAACTGCATCCAGAGATCTGGGAGGTAAGGTGGCTGGAATGCACTGGGAACCGAGATCAATTCAGGACAGGAGACCCTTTCTGGGAATTGCTTCCCAGGACTATGGGCTGCTGCAGAAGTTCATTTGGGCCAGGCATTTTGGTTGGCCTGCATGGAGGGATGAGCCATCATGGGAGAACCACCCATGGGATTTCGCGGTTCCGGTGCCCTTCGAAAATGCAGGTGACGGAAACCAGAAATTAAACGCTGGTATTGATGCGCCAAAGATTTTGAAGATGTGGGGCATAAAGCTGCAGGCGTTTGGAACTTTAAAAAGAGAGAAAAAGGAATTGAACAGAAAGAAAATCTTCCTTCGGGAAGATGGAAGCTGGAGCCATGGATCAAATCGCATTGTTTATGGGAAAAGGCTCCGCCTAAGGGTGCGATGGCGCGCGCATGAGGAAATGGGATTGAGGAGTCCAGTGGGATCTGGGAGGTGATCACAGTGCTTTACTGGCTGGGAGGAGGATCTTGGGCTTGGGATGTAGAGCTCATCATTGCCCACCACGGTGCAGGGGAGGCAGAGTCTCGGGAGGATGGCCTCTCAGTGCCAGCCTGTGCCAACTGGGACTTCTTTAAGCCTGGGCTTGAATACAAGAAATACCTATGTTGTTTATTTACAGTGTTGTTGATTTATTTGGAAGCTGATGTTAATATTCGGTGTGGATGGTTTGCGGTTGGTTGCTGGCTTTCACTGCGGATTTGGCAGTTGGGTTAAACTTGCGTTTTGGGGTTGGAGGTAATGATATATATGTGCATCTGTGGTTAATTGATTTTTTAGTTTCGTTAGTTTTGATGTGACACTGTATTAGGGAAGGGGGCAGGATTGCATCACTTACTTGCAAGTGCCCTACAATTCCACGATTTTCTCTTCATAGTGTGATTGTTTATAATCTATATATATGTACAACATATGTTTTGATTGCAAGATTGCAGGTACAGGACATCGGGTCCACTTGGATTCATAGGTTTGAGCATTTCCATTGCCAACAAAATATTTGATAGGGTGATAGTAACTGTATTTCCTTTTGAATTTGATAGGTTTGAGCTTGTTCGTTGCCAACAGAATAGTTGATTGGGAGATAGTAACTAGATTTCCTTGTCAAGCCACAACCCTTGTCATAGTGTGTCATCAGTCCTTGTTTTGGTATTCTTTTTTGTTATGTTTTCCACATTTTCCTTGTGATTTATTTATTTTGCAAGGTATGTTCTATGGGAAATTAATACTTAATATTTTTTTAAGTGATTATTTAATTAATTTTGATTAATGTTGATAGAAGCTTTATATTTTATTTAATTAATTAAATTTATTTTATTTTATAAAGTGATTTATGCTTTGAGATTAAATTTATTTTATAAAGTGATTAAATTAATTAGATTAGATTTAATTAGAAATTAATATGTGAATTTTGAATTATTACATGCATAAATATCTTGTAATTATCTTAGAGGAAATATCTATGATTTGGTTGAAAAGATATTTTATTTGTGACATGTTTTAGAAAAATTAAAAACTATTGTTGGGAATTAATTCTTGGAGAGAATATTTGCATTAACTGAAAGAGGAAAGAGGCTACTTCATGGCAATGAGAAAATATATTTTTAAAAGAGGTTGTAAAAATTGGAAGAGGTTGTTAATATTGGTTGTTAAAAATTGGGGAAGAAGTTCTCAGAAATTTTTGGCTCTGGTTTTGCTTTCTTCTTTCTAGAAAAGTGGATAATTTGGAAAAAACTTTGGTAAATTGAAATCTAAAGGCGAAGATTTACTTCAAACATCATTTCCTCAAGCATCTGTAAATAGGTTCTTTAAATTCTTTTTATTTATATGCAAATTGGAAAGATTTTCTGTACAAGAAGAATATGTTATTTGTGTAGAAGCTTTATATATATTAAAAATTTGAAAGATTGTCGTGCTTGGAAAATTACCGTGAAAATTTTAGAGCTTCTATACAAATTGATTTAAAAAAAAGTAGAATACCCAAAAAAAAATTATAGTGAAATCTGAGAGCCTTTGTAGGAAATTGTTTTTTCTTAAACAATAGAAATTCCAGAGGGAAAACAATAGAAGATTTGGAAAATCTCTATAGGAATGGATCTAAAATATTCCTGTTAAAATTTGTGGAAAATCTTTTTTTTATGGGAAAAGATCTTCCTATAGAAGATTATTGTTTTTGTTTTTTTTCCCCAATTAGTTTTATTTGGCTAGGAAAGTAAAAAAAACCCTCTAGTAAATTTGTAAATCTTTTCCTGTAGGAAAAATTGTGAAAATAAATTTTCCAACTGGAGCATTTTGAGATCGTAGGTTTGAGAAATATATAGACTTAAATTTTATTTGTATGGGGTTTGGGGGGGGGAGGGGTTGGGGGGGTGGGGGTTTACCCCCACAGTCACCGCCCATAGGGGGAGGAGGGCTATGGAAGTAGCACCCAGTGCTACCTACACATGTTGCACACCCCATACAGGGAGCCCATTGTGTAAACAACCTGGTAGAGCCAGCCGTTGGTGGTGACCATTAAAATTTCTTCTATTCCTTATATTTTATGTGATTTAATTATATATATATATATTTTATATGCATGTAAATGCATATATGTATATGAATAAATATATATTTTTATATATTTTTATTTATATATATATATATATGTATATATATATATAATATATGGTTGGAAAATTGTAATTTAATGTTATAATATTTAAATAATATATTTAAATATATATATTTAAATGGATATTCTATAACAGGTGTATGTAATTGCACAAGTTAGATAATTTTTGAATGAAATGTTTTAAAAGAGGAAATTTATTTTTATTTATGTGTAATTGAGAAGTTGAAATAAACAATTAGATTTATTTTCTCTATTGTATTTAATTGAAATTGTAATAAGTTAGTTTATTTTGGGCAATGTATTTTTGTATCTCATTGAAAAGGAAATTGGATTTAGGAGATCCTAATGGTAGATTTATTTCCTAATTAAATTTTTTATTTAATTATGATTTCTTCTATTCTCGTAAGTTGGAGAAATTGGTTAGTTGTGTATGTAAGTCTTCTAGATGATGTTGTTTTATGAGGGGGTTGTTGTGATTTATGGTTTAGCTTTTTTATTACCCTTGGGTAGTGCACTTGCTTGTAATTCAGTTAATCACTCAGTTACTACGAATGGGGATGTGTTGCCTCTTGTAGTATGGTTGATATTTATTATCAATTTTTGTGCACTTTTTCTACCCTTGGTTTGTGGATTACATCCTTGTGTTGTCAATAGGGGAGTGGCTCTCAATGGGGGCTAGCGCACAAAGTGGTGCTAGGGTAACTCATGTAAGAGTTAGTTAATCTAATGGAAATTAAATAATTGTATTAGGGGAAAGGGTAGTTTAAACCATATAAATCGTTAATTGTGCCTCGCTCATGGGATCAAGTGCTTGTTTAGACTTGGGATGAGACAGGAAGGTCTAGAATGGCAAGATCATTATCTTGTCCCTTTGAAAGATATTTGACTCTGTGTTGGTTTGCATGTGGGGTCGAGGGTTGTGAGAGGCTATCAGGGTAACCTAAGATGGGGGTCAAGGCCTAGGAAAATTTGCTAAGATAACCCATGCAAATTTGTGATGACACTCCTTCTATGACAGCAGTTAATTTGTATGATTCAATCTATATACTTGATTATTTTACTCTAGAAGCAATGTAACCTTTATTTTTCTTGCATGGTATAGTATTGTGTGTTGCCTGTGTCTAGAGGTTGTTGGTTTTTCCTAGAAAGACCTTTTACTATCTCCTAGCATGGGGGTGGGCCTTTAGGTACGACTTGGTTGGGTGGAATGTGCACCTTACACTGTTGGGTTTCCACTTTATGTTCGTGATGGTGGGATCTTCCAGATTGGAGAGCTCGCATGTTCCAGTTGATATGTTCCATCTCTTATTTTCTTTTGTATCAGTTGAATACATTGTATTTGTACTACTCCTCAATTGTATTCCAGGAGGATTCTTGTATCATTGTTATTGTAACATTATTATATGATCTTCCTCATTTTGGAAATGAGTCTTGTAACTACTTTATGGAATAAATGCAATCTATGGATGATTATTTAATGTACTTTGTATCTAATGAGATGAGTTTAATGCTTTAGATGTATGCTATTTATTTCATGAGTATTATTTATATGCTATGGATTAGTTTACTTTTGTATATTATGGGGTTCAAATGTAAGCGTTGTCGCATACCTTAGAGGATGTATGTGTTAAGTGTAGTTCACTTTACTTGTTATTATTATAGTTTTAAAAAAAATTGTTACACTTCCATTGTGTTTGCGTCGTCCTCTAGGGTTACATGGTAGGGAGTTACATTTTGCATGGAATTGATACTATGATTTTTTGTGGGTTTCTATTTATGGATATTTTTCTCTAGCTATGTTTGGAGGTTTGGAGAAACAAGGCAGCTAGGAGAAAGCTAGAGGAAATAGGTTTGTTTAAAGCAAGAGGGAAGAGGTGCATATCAAAAAAAGAAAATTCCATATTGTTTCACTTGTGGCTTGTTGTTTTTGGTAGGAAATATTGTTTGATCTACGATAAGGTGTTGTTGATTGTTTCTAATTTTGATAAGTTCTATTAAGAAAAAACTATATTGTTTGTGAAAACAACTATTGTTTGGTTTAAGGTTCATGTTTTGTGTCTATGGTTTCACATGGGTTCCTAACTGTCATTTTTTGTGTTTTGTGGGCTTCTATGTCTGGGTCGGTCTTCAAAGCAATATTTTTTGATTTACAACTTTTGTTTTGTGGTTATGGTTGCAATGGAGTAAAATAGTCAATGCTATACACTTTGTGTTAGCTTCCATTGTGCATTATTTATTATAGTTCTCTTGCTTAAGCTATATTGTTTCATTTTGGAGAAGGTGTTGTTGAAAAGGCTATATTGTTTCAATTTTTGAGGAGGTTCTGTTTAGAAAGGAGTGTTTGTATGTATGGGTTTGTTACTGTTAATTTTTGTCAAGTTTCTCTTTAATGTTTGCATTTTGTGGGTATGTTTTCAACAAGATAAAATTGTTGTTGTTATGTAGTTTTTTTCAATTGTTATTGTATAGCTCGGGCTATATTGTCTCATTTTCGATAAGCTTCTATTCAAAAGGATATATTGTTTCAATTTTTGATAGGGTGTTGTTAAGGAAAGACTATATTGCTTGTTAAAAGAAATATTGTTTCATTTTTGGTTTTGTTATGTGGCTATCATTTTGCATGGATTTTGTGGCTATAGTTTTGTGGGTTTCTGTGTTTGGGTCACTGTTGAAACCAATGTTGGTTGATTTATGGATTCCATTTTGTGGTTATTGGTGGAACAAAATGAAATAGTTAATATTGTACACTCCATGTTTTGTTACATTAGGTATTGTTGATAATTGTTGTCTATGTTGGGCTATATTATATTATTTTCGATAAGGTGTTGTTGAAAAGGTTGTATTGTTCCAATTTTCAATAAGGTTTTGTTCAGAAATGAGTATATTTTTTTGGGGTTTGTCACTGCTAATTTTCAAGATGGGTGTTGTTGAGAAGGCTATATTTTTTCTATTTGTGATAAGCTTTTGTTGAGAAGCAAGTATATTTTTATTTGGGTTGGTTATTGTGAATCTTTGTGGGTTTCTCTTTATGGGTTTCATTTTGTGGCTATGTTTGGAACAAGATAAAATTGTTTACCTTATGCGGTTTTTGTTGGTTGTTGTTGTGTATCCTGGGATATATTGTTTCATTGTTGACAAGGTGTTGTTGAGAAGTGTTTGAATTCTTGTTAATGAACTGTTGGGAAAAGACTATGGTAGTTTGGGTTATATTTTTGCATTGGTTTGTTATTGTCCATTTTTTTGTGCTTTTTCCAATCAACAATGGGTTGATGTTATACAGTTTATGTTTGTTTCAATTATGCATTGTTAATTGTTGTTCTCTAGCTTAGGCTATGTTGTTTTATTTTTGATAGGGTCTTGGTGAAGAGGCTATATTATTTTATTTTTTGATAATGTTTCGTTCAGGAAAGACTATACTTTAATGTTAATATGTGTGTATATATATATATGTATATATAAACATGAATATATATGTATATATATACATATATTTATGTATATGTAAATTTCCTCTCGGTTTATGTTTATGGCTTATATTTTGTGGCTATGTTGGAAACATAATAAAATTGTTGGAGTTATGTAGTTTTTGTCTATTGTTGTTGTGTAGCTCTGGCTATATTGTGCTAATTTGGATAAGGTTCTACTCAAAAGGCTATATTGTTTCAATTTTTGATAAGGTGCTCTTGAGAAAAGACTATATTGTTTGTTGAAAGAAATTTTGTTTCGTTTATGGTTGTGTTATGTGCCTATTGTTTTGGTTGGGTTTTCTAGCTACAATTTTGTGGGTTTTTCCAACTAGGGTGTTGCTGAAACCAATGTTGCTTGATTTATGGCTTCCATTTTGTGGTTATCATTGGAACAAAATAGAATAGTTAATGTTGTACACTTTATGCTTTGTTACACTAGGTATTGTTGATTATTATTCTCTGTGTTAGGCTATATTTTTTATTTCTGAAAAGGTGTTGTTGAAATGGCTATATTGTTCATATTTTTGATAGGGTTGTGCTCAGAAAGGAGTATATTTTTTGGTTGGGTTTGTCACTGTTAATTTTTTAGATTGTGCTATTGAGAAGGCTATATTATTTCAATTTGTTTTTGTGAATCTTTGTGGGATCTGTTTATGGCTTCTATTTTATGGATATGTTTGGAATGAAATAAAATTGTTGATGTTATGCACCATCCCCACTGGACAAGAACCATAGATCAAATAGAAATCGTCATTAACCTATGAAAAGAACAAGCATATCAAGCAACATATATGAATATTGTCTACATTTGATTTCACATAGATACATGTCTACACATAGGGATGAATAATGTGTGTCTCTAATTTCACAAACATACATATCTTTACATAGGCTAGCTAAAATGAGCAAGAACAAAGCAAGGCCTGTTGTTCACCTTGTGTTATGAGAAGAATAAGTAGAGCAACAAATATATACGTTTTTACATGCATATAGTTGTAAGCAACAGATTCATACATATACATCCAACACATTGAATAGATGTATTTGGAGTTACAAAACAAATTCCACATCAATGTATATGTCTCAAAATTTAGTTGCACATATATACACATTGTTGATTGTTGTTGAATAAATGGGAAAATATTATTTCATCTATGATTTTCATGTAGTGGGTATGGGAGAAGGAATAAAACACTCTATATACATGCTTGGAAAGGAAAATCTATATAGACATATATGTATCCAAAGCTATGTTTAGACAACACATACATATATCCATAGTTGGACCTCAAACATATGAATATTGTTTGCATGAAATGTCAAAAACACACAGATATGGGCATATGAAATATGAAAGTCTTCCAGTTCTCATTAAGGCACAATATTTTTTGTCGATTGGTGATGGCCAACTTGGGTTGTGTTTTTTCCTTCATTTGTTACTGTGTAGTTTTTTGTGCTTTGCAACAATCAACAATACCTTGTGGAAAATAACATAGACTATTTTAGAGATACTTGAGGAACGGTTTTCTCAATATGCACCTCTTCCCTCACCCCTCCCCGTTCCCTTCGGCTATGCGTCTTCCAATTTTGTGCTCCTTTTGCAGCCATGCCATACAAAAAACCACAAATTAACCTGCAACCGAGCCATGCCATACAAAAAACAACAAATTAACCTGCAACCGAGCCATGCCATACAAAAAACCACAAATTAACCAATGCAACCGACTTCATATAAATTCCACAACCAATGATTGCACTTGCACCTTCATAGAAGCTTTCCCTCCATGCTCATAGCTATTATACATTTGTACATATATATATATGTATATATGCATTATATATGGTGTGTATGTATATCGATATATATGTGTGTGTATATATATATATATATATATATATATATATATATATATATATATATATATATATATATATATATATATATATATATATATATATGTATGCATTGTTTCAAATCACAATACACAAAAAGCCTTGGTTTCAAGAGATTAACCGAAAACATAGCAGATTAATTATTTTGCAACTATTTGCACAAAATGGAAGCCATAAATGAAATAATATAGCCAAAACCTCATCGAAATTTGAAACAATATAGCCTTTTCAACAACACCTTCCAAAAAATGAAACAATATAGCTTAAGCAAGAGAAGAGTTTGCTACTGTTAATTTATGAGGAGGTGTTGTTAGGAACACTATATTGTTTCATTTTTCCATAAGGTTTTGTTGAGAAATGGGTATATTTTTGGTTCAGTTTGTTATTGTGAATCTCTATGGGTTTTTCTATGTGGCTTGCATTTTGTGGATATGTTTGGAATGCAATAAAATTGTTAAAGGTATGCAACTTTTGTTGGTATTGTGATTTTTGTGGGATTCTTTTAATTTTTCCATAAGGTTTTGTTGAGAAATGGATATATTTTTGGTTTGGTTTGTTGTTGTGAATCTTTCTGGGTTTTTCTATTCGGCTTGCATTTTGTGGCTATGTTTGGAACACAATGAAATTGTTAAAGTTATGCAACTTTTGTTGGTATTGTAATTTTTTGTGGGCTTCTTTTAATGGATTCCATTTTCTACTTATGATTGCAACATAATAAAATTTTAAAGATGGTGCAGATTTTGTTGATTGTTGTCGGGTGGCTTGGGTTATATTCCTCCATTGGTTTGTTACTCTATATTTAAATGAAAAAATATTGTTATCAATAGTCACCCAAATGGCCAGACCTGCAAAACACTAGAAATAACAATGACAAACCCATACAAAAACATCCCCACAGAATCCGAACTATAAATCATACTATAATATTTGTGTGAACAAACTATATTGTATTTTTTCAACCCAACCTTATCAAAAAGGTAGCAATATAGCCTAAAACAATGCAATCTATATAACATTAACTATTTTATTGCAATATATTTATATATATGTATATATATATTTATATGTATGTGTGTATATATATATATACATATGTATATATATATGTATATATACATATATATATATATGTATATGTGTGTATATATATATATGTATATGTGTGTGTATATATATATATATCGATATATTGCATATAATCGACATGTACGTATACATATCTATATGCATGCATATTATTACTGATACATGCAATGTATATACATCGACATGTGGCTGCATTTATTAATGACCGACATTACTCTATGTATTATTATTATTAATCGACATACATGTATGTATTACATGCATGCATATATACATATTGCATACATATACGTATTACATATGCATGTATTACGCATATGTATAATGTCCATAACATCTATTATCTTTTCAGATATATATGTACATATATATACTCATTCATATATATGTATATGCATATATATATGTATGTATTATATATATATGTATGGATATATATATATACATCTATATATGTGTGTATATATATATGTATATATATGTATATATATGTATGTATATGTATATGTATATATAATGTCCATAACATTTGTTATTTTGTTGTGTTTATATGTATATATATATATATGACTATGTATATATATGTATATGTATATATATATATATATGTACATACATATATGTATATATATGTATATGTATAGTATATATATTTAGCCGATAGGATATTTGTGTGAACTTTGGTTAGAATTTTTGATAGCCTTCCCATTTTTCAGACTTACGATGGTTGGGAAAAGGTGGCTAATGGGTTATAACTTGGGTTAGATTTTTTGTCAGCCTCCCAATTTTTTAGCCTTCCAATGGCCGTGAAAAAGGTGGCGGAGGAAATTGTTGGCTCCCTTGGGAATAGGGTGGCATTTTTCTTACCGTGTGGATAGAGAAGGTTACGTAAATTAAACGCTAGTTCATATCAACATTAATTGTTGTATGCTTTGCATGTATTGGAAATGGTCATAATAGAAGCTATCATTTAATGCCTTAGGGAACAAAACAAATAACTAGGAAATTTTCAATAAGGCATTGTTTAGTGTTGTTCTTTTGCTATACCTGCTATGAGATCCATGACTAACGAGGGTAATATTTTGTGAGGTTGCAAGCTGGATTAAACTTTGTGTAGCTTCTGTGAAGGTGGGTGGAGGTTATTTTTTATTTTTTGCATGGGCAGATGGTTGGAAATGCAAAAGAAAAGTGTCGCTTGTGATAATATTTAACCCATTTTTGTGCAAAAAAGTTAGCGAGAAGAGGTTTGTTTGAAGCAAGTGGGAAGAGGTGCTAAAAGATTATATTTTTGCATGGATTTTTAACTTTGAAGCCAATATTATTTGATTTATGGTTTCCATTTAGTCATTATGGTTGCAATGCAATGAAACAATCATTGTTATACAGTTTATGTTGAATGTTGTTCTCTATATTGTTAGTCATTAGTCTGATTGGGTGTACTTTTGTTAGAATTCATGCAAGCCTTCCCAGATTTTGAGCTACCCGTCGGGCGAGGAAAAGGTGGAAGATGGCCTTTTGTTTAAAAAAATTTGGTCAAAATTCCCATCAACCTCCCAGTTTTAATCCTTGTGATGGTCGTGGGAAGGGTGTCTGATGTGGTTGTTAGCTGCCTTGGGGATAGGGTCATGTGTTTCCCACAGTGTTGATAGATAAGGTGACAAAAACTAAACACTGGCTCACATCAAGATCGATTATTGTATGCTTCCTATGTCCTGGTGATGCTTATAATAGCACCTTCCATTTATTTACTTGTGGCTTAAATTTAGTGCTCATGGTTTCCATGTGGCCAAATAGTTAATCCTATGTAGCTTATGATTTTTTCCATAAGGCATTGTCACTTTCCCTTGTCTAGCATTGGCTAGGTTGTTTCATTTTAATTTGTGCAGCCCTAGAAAAAGTATTTGAATTATCCCTTTAATAGGTACAAAAGGGTGTTGAACATATGTATGTGGCAGCCAGTGTTCTTTAGTATGTTTAATACAAAGCCTATTGTTAGAGGAATTCCTTTTCAAGAATGAAACAAATAAAAAATTTCTTTTGAAATAAATAACTATCTTCACAAAACAATATATTTGAATACTTTGTTTCCCTTTTTAAATAATTTCTTGTTTAATATATTATTCTTAGAAAAATAAGTTATAGACATGCTTCATATGGTGCTTAATTAGGATAACAAGGTTTTGAGAGGGATATATTTTCCCATCAAACCTTAGAATGAACACCTTAAGGGTCAATAAAGAGGAAACCCATATAGGTAGATATATATATATACACATGTAAATATTTATTTATGTAGAGACTGCTACATCTAAATAGATGTGTATACCATATTTTTTTCCTTGCTATGCAATTGGCTTGTTCAAAATTATAAAGAGAACAAACATCTAGACTAAATTTTCCCTCATTTTCCTAAACAAAAAGGCCATGAATTCAAATCTTTTGTTTCCTATAATATATTGCATAGTCCAAAGCAAGGAATTATTATATGCAATAAAAGCTTTGAATTCGTAGCCTTCTTAGCTAGTCAATTGAGGGAAAATGTTGTGTGGATGTTTTCTCTCTTGAATGATGGATGGCATCGAGATTAGTTGTATGTTTTATGTGTGCTTGAGATGGTTGTGATAACAGGCATCGTTTATCCAATTGTATATAAAGTGAGATGAAACATGGGTCTTGCTTTTATTTGTAATTGATGTAGGCACTAATGTGCATATAAATGTTGTTTTCATCTATCTTTGCACACCAACATAAAAATACAATACAACACTATGCATTAGATGCATATCTAGGAATTTTCTATTTGGAAATAAAGAAACGTAAAATATATATATATATATATATGTGTGTGTGTGTGTGTGTGTGTGTGTGTGTGTGTGTGTGTGTGTGTGTGTGTGTGTGTGTGTGTACAATGTGTTGTCAAAAATTGCATAGACATTCACATTGTTTTTTGAGGACTTTAAAGACAGATGTTACTTGCACCATCACCACTACACGGAAACCATACAACACTTAATGTTGATGCCATTTCATTGGCCTACTCTATCATCACGCCAAACACATTTTATTTAAAATAAATAAATAATCTACCACCTTCTCCAACGGCACCAGAGGCCTAAAACCCAGGAAGGCTGCGAAAAATTCTGACCAATGTTTTCCATAATGCAATGCTAATTGTTATTCTCTAGCTTTGGCTATATACTTTCATTTGCAATGCATAATAAAGTAGTTAATATTATAGAGGTAATTTTGTTATCCAAAAGGAATTCTTGACTATCATACTGACTGAATTCATTTCGACTATCCACAAAAATCTACATATATGATATTAGATGAATAAAATATTGTTATAAAATAGTTGTAATCAATGATCTCTAATGAAATCTAACACAATATGTATAATATTGACTATTTTATTCCATTGCAAGCATAACCTGAAACATAAACCCCCGAGCAAGAAGATACATTTTCCTCCACTTTGATCAATGGTGAAACCAATCTTTCTTATCACACTTAAGATACAAGCTATCATTGTAACAAATAACACAACAATAAATGAAACAATATTTCTTTTAACAAGCAATATAGTCTTCCCTCAATAGCACCCTATCGAAATTGAAACAATATAGCCTTTTGAATAGAACCTTATCGAAAATGACACAATATAGCCCGAGCTATAGAATAACAATTGACAAAAACTGCTATTGTTTGATTTATGGCTTCTATTTGGTGGTAATGGTTGTATTGGAATTAAATAACTAATGTTATACAGTTGATATTTGATTACACTGCGGACTGTTGATTATTGATCTCTAGGTTAGGCTATATTGTTTTTTTTTTTATAGGGTGCTTCTCACGAGGTTGTATTGTTTCAATTTTTGATAGGGTGTTGGTCAATACATTTATGTAAGTATATCTACATATATATATATATACATACATATATATATACATATATACATATATATATATATATATGTATATATATATATATATGTATATAGATATATACATGTATATATATCTATATATGTATATGTATATATGCATATACATATATACATATATATCTATATACATATATTATATGTATATATATATACATATATATGTATATGTATATAAATATGTATATGTATATAAATATGTATATGTATATATATATACATATATATATATATACGCATTGTTGATTGCACAAAGCACAAAAAAAATATGGTTGGAAAACCAATGGATAAAAATAGCCCAAGCTAGTGAGCAACAAAACACAAAAGAAAACTAGATTATGTTAAAAAAATTATTTCATTGCAAACAAAGCCAGAAAATCGAGGTCGTAGAAAGAAGCCCGCAAAAAAAATCACATTGACAAACCCATACAAATTGTTGGCTTGTTTTCAAAAATAAGGATTGGCAAAAAATTATCATAGGTGACACTTTCCTTTTGTTTTTACAAACATCGTCGCCTACAAAAATAGAAAATAGCCTCTAACCACCTATAGAGATGTGTCTACTATACAAATATATCCATAGTTGGTCTTCAAACACCCCTAAGCAAGAATGTACATTATTCACCACTCTTATCAATGGTCAAATTAGTCTTTCTTATGACACTTACTATATAGTCTATCATTATAACAACTCCAACAATAGCCTAAACTCAAAGAATGACACCCAACAATGTTTTATTGAAAATTGAAACAATATAGCCTTTTTCCCAACAGGATCCTTTGAGAAACAAACCAATATAGCCATAGGGAAATTCCATTTCAAAAATTGCATAGGCATTTTCTATCTTCTTGATTGCTTGAAAAGGAAACTACTACTTATAGCTATTGTCACTACACAAAAACCATTAAACAATTAATGCTAATGCCATTTCATTGGCCTTCTCTATTGATGTAGCAAATGCTTTTAATTTAAAAATAAAAACACAAAACCCCACCCCCCTTTCTTGGCCACACTAAATGGAGGCCACGAATGACACAATATAGCCTAGTGTAGACAACAAAAGTGAATAGTGCATTGTGCAAAATAATATCAACTACATAATATTCACTATTTTATTGCATTGCACCCATTGCCACAAAATGAAGGCCTTAAATGAAACAATATTGGTAGAAACTATTAGCCATATGGTGAATCCCACACAACATTAGAAAACACGGTAATATACCCATGCAAAACCAACACTACAAAATTTGATCCATGAATCAAAGAATATTGGTTTGAATAAACTATATAGTCTTTCCCAATAAAACCTTACCAAAAAGGAAATAATATACCCTAAGAAAGAGAATGAAAATGAACACTGCCTTATAGAATACAACACAACTTGTATATCATCAACTATTTCATTGCGTTGCAACTATAGCCACAAAAATCTTACTTGCAACAACAACCTAGATGGAACATCCACAAAACACAAAAAGCTTGTAGTAATAGACTGATTCAAAGCCTCCACCATAGAATGTGAACCATAAATGAATCAATATTGTTGTTTTATTCCTTTGCATCTCTCGCCACTACATGGAAATCATAAATGACCTTATTGAAAGTTGATTCTCAGTAAAAACTTGTCACAAATAATTCTCAACAAAAGCTTATCACAAATAGAAAGAATATAGCCTTCTCAACAACACCCTCTCGAAAATTAGCAGTGACAAACCCATCAAAAAATATACTTGTTTCTGAACAAAGCCTTATCAAAAATTGAAACCATGTAGCCTTTTTAACATCTCCTTATCAAAAATAATATGTAGCAATCACCTTCATAGAAATTTCCTCCTTGGTATAAGTGTGCCTCTTCCCGCTTTCT
>VDFB02389015.1:44839-72323 GCA_007258455.2 Sequoia sempervirens
AATAAAATTTTGATTGATGTTATTGGCACTTTTGTGCATGTAGGAATGGTATTGACTATACAAAGAAACAATTAGTCCCAAAAAATTCAAAGGACTATTAAACTTAATGATTTGTCATCCTTTTCAATTGATTTAATTTTTGTGGATCAAATTGGGAAGCAAAGCGTGATGAGTTGGAGAGGTTATACACCCCTGGTTCAGCTCTGATCCTTGCTATTAAAAATGCACGTGTTGGGTACTTGAATAGAGAAATTCTGAACACAACCGCAGGGAATCTTCTATATATAAATCCTGACATACCAAAAGCACAACCATTGATCCAACGAGGACATATTGATCCACCTACTATTGAACCCCCCTAGATAGTGCCTCAAAAGGTTGCTTTGGGAAATGGGAGAGTCACAATTGCATGTATGTTGGATCACTGCCTTGGCTTGCTAGAAACTTTCCAAGCCACTCTCAAGGAAATAGTAAAATATATAAAAACTAATGCATTTTGTTATGTTGCATGTCCGTTGGAGGTGAATGGCAACAAATTCAAGAAAAAGTGTGAACAATCCTAGCAAAATACATGGTTCTTCCATAAATTCTAGACAACAATAGCTGACTATGACTTTCGATATTTATTGCAGCTAAAGATGGAAGACCACATAGGCGAGCTTTGGGCTACTACTTTTGATGAGGTTGTGAAAATCCTATTGCAAATGTTAGGAAAACAATTTTACATGTAGCATATATGAGTCTACCACTATAATGACTACTAAGTTTGTTATCAATGTTGTCACCTACACCTCATTTTTTTGCACTCTTCTAATTAAAACTTAGACTTATAATTTAGAAACAAGACTCAAAACCACAATAGTGAAAGTTACAAGGGTTAACTTTGAAGCTAAGTGTGAGCTGTTACTATCAAATTTGTTTGCTACTTTCCCTACCCTGCAAGAGTCTCCAAAGATAGTTGTTGTACTTCCTTGAACAAAAAAACAACCATGCCTAATTGTGAATTTTCATATTTCTTATAGATCATGTTGACAGGATATTTACTTTGTTTTGTTCTCAAGACTCAGCTTTGTCACAAGCATCAAATAGACCTTTCCTTTCTACTGTTATTGCTTTGTTGTTTGTTTCATTGGTTATATATTAAGACAATGAAGTATAACTTATAATTTTAAGGAAAAAAAGATACACTTGTTTTCTTGTCTATTATTCATGTTGCTTATAATTTCATTCCATTTTAAGTGTATATTTCTAATTAAATTTTATGTTTTTTTATTTATATAGAGTTGTTCTCCTTTTTAAGAGATGTATCAGTGTCTACAATTTTTCATATATCTACTTGTGAACATAGTTCTATGTATCTGTACATTTACATATGCATATAGATAAATATATATACATGCAATTGAAATTTCCCAGTGCATATAGCTTTCTAGTAAAGATCTGTGTAGATATATGTACGTGTAATGGATATCTATGCGTATATGCATGCACAATTCAATATTTATAAGTATATGTAAGTTGTTTTAAAGAGAATGTTGTTGTCATCTTGTTTTCAATGTTCTCAGTGCATAGAATATCTTGACAGAGTTTTGTGTAGATATATGTGTCTATGATGTATTTGTCTATGTAAGTATCTATGTCTGGGTATCCATCTAATGCTTAGCGAGTGTTCTTGCTACTACTTTGTGATCTCTTTTGTAAGGCAGTGTTGATTTTCATTCTCTTTCTTAGGGTATATTGATTCCATTTTGGTAAGGTTCTATTGGGAAATACTATATAGTTTATTCAAACCAATATTCTTTGATTCATGGATCCGCTTTTGCAACATGTCCCCTGTGATAAATTTTTTCCAATCCTTTTTTTGGAGAACAAGCTAGTGGTTTGCATGGGTTTTTTAATGTGAATTTTTTAGTGGGCTTCTTTCTATGACCTCAATTTTCTCGCTATGTTTGCAATAGAATAAAATTCTTAACATAGTCTAGTTTTCACAATTTTTTGTGCTTTGTCCAATCAAAAATGCATACATATGTGCCTCTTCAGAAAGGCTCAAATTTTTCTCACATGTTAGGCATACAAAATGATTGCAGCCAATAACAAGCAACTAAATTTCTCACTTGAACTGTGCTTTTTGTGATTATGTGTAGACCCGCCTTTGTATTTTGCTAGATACTACAAGATACATACCAACAATTAGAGTGCACTATAAATCAAAAATGTTGATCATCTCCTATAATACTGTTCATTAGCATCATCATCAAAAATTTCTCTTCTTTATGGTAAGTGAATTGCTTCTCCTTTCCTCTTTGCCTCTATGCATATAGAATCTGCACTCTCTCTAAATTCACATCATTATCATTTTTAATATGTGACATGTAATTGTGGTATTACATATATTTCACTTATAAATTATAGATCCATTTAAATTTTGTGATTTAGATATTGCTTTCCAATAAAACATGTTCATGACACCAAAGTTCACATGTTCTTTGTGTGTAGGTATATTCCACTGAAACCATTTTAGATTACAACTACACTGTATTCATATACAAGATGTATAGATCTCCAAAATACTAAATAGCTTTACTATTCCACATTTTCATGTTGTATGGCCTTCACCTACATTCCATCTGTATACAATGTAAGCCTATTTTTTTTTTTCCATTTCTCATTTCACAACTCCATGTCAAATTATAGAAAATGTATAATGTTGATTTCCACTGCATAGTTTTCCTTAGGTGCCAGAGCATTTCCTTCACCATTGATCAAAGTGGTGGACAATCAATCTTGTTGCTCATGGGTTTGGTCAAAGCAAATGATGCTCCATGGCCTAATATGGTAGGGTGGAGAGCAAGCCTCATTTTCTGTGTCTAGACTTCAATCCATTATGTGCACAAGGCATGCCTAGGTTTTATTTTCTTACTATGTTCTACTACAACTAAATTGCATCTTATTTGTAATTAATTGTATAAATATTTATATTTTGTGATTTATTTATTGTCTACTAATTGTACATGTTTATTACACTAAAATTTATATAATCCTTTCATGTTTGCAGCTACCCACAACCCAAACAATTGTCCTTCGCAAGCCTTTTGATGCAATTAGATCATGTATTAGGTCATTGGCAGCTGAAACATTGCTTTCACCATTGATCATAGTTCTAAAAAATTGTTAACTTGCTCGAGGGTTTGGTGAGAGCGCACAACGCTCCATGAGCCAATACAGTAGGGTGGAAATCAGGCCTTGTTTTTCTTTGTACATACTGCATGCTGCCACATGCTCCTGGTATAGCTAAATTATAATTACTTCATTCATCCCATTGCAAGTACAAAGAAAATTATGTATTATACAACATAGAACTTTGATATCTCCTAATTTACATATTGTTTATGAATTAGACATGATCACTGCACTAATTCGCACTTTGTATGTACACATAGGTTGTATATGGTCTAGCCTTTATAGTAAAAGTTTTGGATAGGACTGGAGTTGTCAGTTTTACCTTTCTGTCACATTGTTATTCTTGCAGACCATATTCCAACCATAATGCGGTGTTTGATAGTGACTAAAAAATCAGTAACAATGGTCAAATAGACAATCAGATCCTAGTGTACTCAATATTGATTATAATAAGCAATATTCAATTCACCACTGACCAGAGTGGTGGGTAATGTATAATATTGCTCAAGGGTTTGGTGAGAGTCCATGAGGCTCCATGACCCAATATTGATTATTGTGTTGAGTTTTATTTTATATTTTTTATGTACAAGTCACTATCTTTCTGATGTAGGACTCTATAAAAATTCATATGTTTTAGGTTATGGTTACAACAAAGTAAAATAGTTGATCTTATACACTTTATGTTAGATTTCACTAGGAATTGTTGATTATTGTTCTCTTGCTTAGGCTATATCGTTCCATTTTTTAGAAGGCCCTATTGAAAAGGCTATATTGTTTCAATTTTTGATAAGGTTGTGTTGAGCTACTATCAATTCCTTCTGGCTCTCTTTATGCTTTACGTTTTGTGGGTAAATTTTTTAATATTTTTCCCCATCATCTGGTTGCTCTTGGCCAGTTTTATAATCTCTTCATCTACATAGTTGCTCCAAAAAACATGCTTCTCCCTTGGGAGAGAGAGTTCAAGAAGTGCGGTATTGATATTCCAGTTTGCATGCTAAATAGATGAACGAGCTTTGCAAATGAAGTTCAATCTAGCTATGAAAATGAAGTGATTATAAGACTGGCTAAGAAAATGGGAACATTGATTTCACCATTCATCAAAGTAGTGGCCACCCAATATTATAGAACAGGCCTCATTTTGTTCTCTTCCATTTTATATTTTCTATGTGTGCAACTGAATTGCTCACTTGAACTATGTTTTTTGTGATTATGTGTATACCTGCCTTTGTATTTTTCTAGATACTGGAGGATACATACCAATAATTAGAGTGCACTATAAATAAAACAAGTTGATTGTCTCCAACAATACTATTTAGTGGCATGATCATCAAAAGTTTCTCTTCTTTATGGTAAGTGAATTGCTTCTCCTCTCCTCTCCTCTTCACCTCTATGCATATAGAATTTGCACCATGTCTAAATTCACCTCCTTATCATTTTTTATATGTGACATGTAATTGCGGTATTACATATATTTCACTTATAAATTATAGACCCCTTTAAATTTCATGATTTACATATTACTTACCAATAAAACATGTTTTTGGTACCAAAGTTCACATTTCCCTTCTATGTAGGTATATTCCACTAAAACCATTTTAGATTGGAGCTATATTCTATTCATATACAAGATGTACAGATCTCCAAAATGCTAAATAGCTTTATGATTCCAAATTTTCATGCTCTATGGCCTTCACCTACATTCCACTTGTATACAATGTAAGCCTGTATATCTTTTTCTGCATTTCTCATTTCACAACCCCATGTCAAATTATTAAAAAATTATAATGTTGATTTCCACTGGACATATTTACTCAAGTGTCAAAGCATTTCCTTCACCATTGATCAAAGTGGTGGACAATTAACGTTACTACTAGGGGCTTTGGTGATAGTCGATGATGCTCCATGACCCAATATGGTAGGGTGGATAGAAACCCTCGTTTTATGTGTCCAAACTTCAATCCATTGTGTATGGAAGGTATGCCTAGATTTTTTTACTTATTGTGTTATACTATAGCTGCATTGCATCTTATTTGTAATTAATAAGTATAAGTCTAAGTTATAATTTTTTATTTATTTATTGTCTACCAATGGTACGTGTTTATGACACTAAACTTCAGATAATCCTTTCATGTTTGTAGCTAGCCACAACCCAAACAATCATCCTTTGTAGGCCTTTTAATGCCATTAGATCTTGTATTAAGTCATTGGCGGCTGAAACATTGCTTCCACCATTGATCACAGTGGTGGACAATTTATTTTCTTGCTCGGGGGTTTGGTGAGAGTGCACAACACTCCATGAGCCAATATGGTAGGATGGAAATTGGCTCTTGTTTTGCTTGGTACATACTGCATTCTGCCACATGCACCAGGTATGGCTAAATTATAATTGCTTCATTCATCGTATTGCAAGTATAAAGAAAGTTATGTATTATAAAATATAGAACATTGATATCTCCTAATTTATATATTGTCTATGAATTATACATGATCACTGCACTAAAATTCACACTTTGTATACACATAAGTTATATATGGTCTGGCCTTTGCAGTAAATTTTTTGCATAGGACTGTAGCTGTGAGTTTTAGCTTTCTATCACGAACATTGTAATGGAATAAAATAGTTAACATTATGTAGTTTGTTTTGTTTTTGCATAACCACCACACTAAACTTCACACTTTTTTGTTATTCTTGCAAACCATTCTCCAGCCATAATGTGGTATTTGATGAACTAATATGTTACAAACAACCTTTTAGAATAATGATAGTGACTGCAAAATCACTAACCATGGTCAAATAGACAATCACATCCTAGTGAACTCTATATTGATTGTAATAAGCAATATTCATTTCACCATTCATTAGAGTGTTGGGAAATGTATATTCTTGCTTGGGGGTTTGGTGAGAGTCCATGAGGCTCCATGACCCAATATGGTAGGGTGGAGAGCAAGCCTCATTGTGTTGAGTTTTATTTTATATTTTTTATGTACAAATCATTATCTTTCTGATGTAGGATTCAGAAAAAATTCATATGTTTAAGGTTATGGTTACAACAGAATAAAATAGTTTATCTTATACACTTTACGCTAGATTCCATTGGGTATTGTTGATTATTTTTCTCTTGCTTAAGCTATATTGTTCCATTTTTTAGAAGGTGATGTTGAAAAGGCTATATAGTTTAACTGTTCGATAAGGTTGTGTTGAGTTGTTGTCAATTCCCTCTGGCTCTCTCTTTATGCCTTGCATTTTTTGGGTATGTTTGCACCAAAATAGAATCGTTGACGTTATGTAGATTTTGTCGATTGTTATTGTCTAGCTCAGGCTATATTGTCTCATTTTCAATAAGCTTCTATTCAAAAGGCTATATTGTTTGAATTTTCCATAGGGTGTTTTTGAAAAAAGACTATATTGTTTGTTAAGAGAAATATTGTTTTGTTTATGGTTTCATTATTTGGCTACCATTTTGCATGATTTTTGTGGCTACGGTTTTAAAGTTTGCGTATATTGTTTTCAGAGATATTTTGATTGCATGTAAAGTGAATATCGCTAACAAAATTTAAAAAATGTGGCTTAGAATCAATATCAGTAGAAATGAATGAATGCTATTATCTTTTTGTTGTCTTTTTGTTGTCCATGATTTGTGCAAATATATACTTATTGGACAATTTTTATCTCCTACAACATATCAATGATATAATAACCTTTCAGATAATTTTATTATGTGTGCCATTAGTATCCATACAAATCTATACATAGGGGTGATAAAATATAGCATCAAAAAATCATTGTTCCAATGAAAACTTACAATATATACTACCATTTGCTACATTAGCACTCGCATTGCATTCCAACCATTTGTACTTCACGCCGCCTATCAGCTCATCATTGCATGTCACTACACGCAACTACTAGTTTTAATTGAATCATTTATTTAATTTTCCAATTTATATTTTATATATAATCTTATCTTCTTTTTTTTCTTTTGTTAAATTATTGTTGGTTTAGGTTTTAGTATATTTTCCTTTATATCTTCATTTCTTTTAATAATTTTGGTAATTGTTCCTCAACATTTTGTTATATAATTCATCTTTATAATTATTTTAGAGTTATTTATTCACTATTTGAGACATTTAACCTTTAACCTTTGTTGATCCATTTATTTGTGTTATATCATATTATTATATTATTCATTCTTCTATTATGCCTTCATCATTTTTTTCCTATTTTCACTTTTACTTTTTTTTTTCAATCTCCCCCCTCCTTACCCTCTCCCACCACTTAACTCTTTGAAGGTTATTTCTACAATCATATTCTTCATTATCCTCTTCCTATGATGAATCATTGAGTTAGGGTTAGGGTAAGGTCATTAGAGTTATTTATTCATTTTTTGAGACATTTAACTTTAACCTTTTTTGATTCATTTATTTGTGTTATATCATATTACTATATTATTCATTCTTCTATTATGTCCTCATCATTGTTTCACCTATTTTCACTTTTATTTCATTTTCCAATCTATTGCCTCCCTACCCTCTCCCACCACAAGTAACTCTTCTTAAGGCCATTTCTACAATAATATTCTTCATTATACTCTTCCTACGATGAGTCATTGAATGTGGTTCAAAATGCTAATTCAAAATAGCATACATAGTTTTTCAATCTAGAAGTGTTTACTCTATCATTCATGGAAAAACCTTTACCATCTATAATCAATGATTTGTTAATATTTAACAATTATTGATTTGAATAAAGAGATATAGTTAAACTTGTGTCTATTACAAATCAAATCTAATAATTTAATATAATATATTTTATTTTTAATATATATATATATATATAGCTCAAGGAAAATTCACCGCAATCAATCCATCGATGAATAATTCACCATCAATAATTCACCGTGGGAAAATTCACTGCCATGGAAAATTAACTGCCAAAAATTCATGCAATTAATTTTTCACATGGTGAATTGTCATGGTAGTGAATTTTCCTACAGTGGATTGTTGGGGGTGAATTTTTTGTATATATATATATATATATATTAAAAGTTTATTTTTTTATTTTTTTGATAGGTCAAAGATATATTGTATTGATTTCAAAAAATAGAGTTTACAAAGTTCTAGCCCCCTAGGCATGATTCATAGATTACCATCTAATACAAACTTCACCAAAAAGAAACTACTACAGACCCCATAATATAATGTCGAGACTGACTCCTTCAACCCAGATTTAAACTTAGAAACTGTACATAATACAAACTATTTTAGCACTTACTAATTCCAAAGCCTACTACATTACCAGACATAATTCACCAGAGAAGCAACCATGCCCGCCATACCCAACCCACCAACCAACCAGATTTACCACACATATTGTTATGCAAACGCATGAAACTCCCTCTTCCAAGACACATTTTCCACTGGTGTCAAACGAAACCTCTTCCTAAAGAATTTGGCCCCTACAAAAGCCAAGTGCCTATATTCCATTAATTCCAATCCTGGCATGTTCAAGATGAAAGGGTAATACTTTACCAAGGAATCTAAGTCATTGAGGAGAGCCAAATCATGAGATTGAGGGATTCCTTTTCCTAAGGAGGTCGCTACTAGTGCCCTCTCCAGAGGGATCAGCATGTCTTTGTGGAAAAGCCTTTTCATGATCATCCAGAATCAACCTTTGATATGCCAGCATCCAAAAGAACTACTAGGACATGGGATAAGATGTCCAAGTTGAGGCGATACCCTTCTGCATTTTCCATGAAGCCCTTCCCTACTACACATTTGACCACCACAAATGTAAGGTAGTTCAGGTGTCGAATCAGATGCTGCAACCGAAGCGTCAAAATCGGACCTTCAAAGGCGACTTGGCATTTAGAGCCCTTCAACTAGACTAGGGTAACCATGCTACCCATTCCTAACTCCTACGTTGAGACAAGCAAAATGATTTCCCATCTAAAATGCTTAGATTGCAAAGGATGAATTGCTTGTTACTGAGGCACAATGATACTTATCACCATTCGACTTACTCTAACCCAACTTCTCACACATGGTAAGGAATGTGTGATGTTTGGTGAACGTCTGAAGAAGGATGCCACCCAGCACCAACGTCGGCATGCAATTATGGAGTGAGCTCATTCTAGAGCTTTCTATAAGACATGTGACTTTGTCTTCACATTCCTTACTCCCATTCGCTGCCACCTAGCCACTTCATGCACATGTGCATATGGTGAAATGGTGCCTGCCCTGCCACTCACTACGCCACTCAACCATGTATATTCAAGTCTATAGAAATGTCTTTTAAAGAACAACCATCTGCTCCCATATTTTCCAGAGAGTTTTCCTCAACATTTCCTTCTCACAAAGTATGTGTTATTTCAAAACTTTGAAATTTTCTCAAAGGGGAAATTGTGACTTCTAGAACGACTCCTAGTTTCCAATTATAAAGTACACCCAATCTTAAAGCATTTACAATAACAATGGAATGACCTTCGATAACCACTTTCCTCAGTCCTAACTCTGAACAATGATTTATACCAGCTTGAGCCGCTTGTAATTACACTATGTTATTAGTCCCCCAACACAGTGGTAGAGCTAGCTTTCCTACCACCCTCCCAGTCCAATCTTTGATTATACAACCAACAACAAATTTTTTGAGATTTCTCCTAGAGGTGCCATCAAAGTTTAGCTTGAACCAACCTTGATCTAGTGGCTTCCATTTAATACTTTTTCGAACAACCACACTCTCAAGCCGCTTTGAACCCAACACTTGGGGAAATTTTAGACCACTTCGTGACTTAACCATTATTGAATCCCAACTCAAAAAAGGAACATTTGAGGTCACTACCCAAGCCACTCTGGAGTTAGCTAGCTCCACTATCTTGGCTTCTAGCTTATTAAAAAATGACGGGAGAAACATTTCCTTATCATTGAATATACGTTGATTTCTTTCTTTCCATACTTTCCATAAATAGGAAAATAAAGATTTTCCCTCCGATTTCGACTAGCTCTTAAACCAACATAAGACCTTGTCTAGCAAGGCCATTCTTAGACTAAGTTTTGTGCACAACCAACTCCAACAAATTGTCATAATTGGGAAACTGAGGAAAAGGTGATCACTGGTCTCTAAAGCTGCCTTACATAACACACATCTCAAGGGACCATTTATGCTCAAATTTGCTAACTTGTATGCTGTTAAAACTCTTCCTTGGATGGCCACCTAGGAGAAGATTTCAGCTTTGGGAAGACAATTTCTATTCCAGCATAAGTATTCTGGAATCAGTTGAGTTTGGTTTGGTTTCTTTGCTAATAACTTATACCCTTCCTTGGCACTGTAAGAGCCTGATGTTGCACCACCCCACCTGAGCACATCTTTACCTTCTCTAATGTAAAGGGGTCGTTGTTTTAAAATTTCTTCAAAAATCTCTATTTCCTCCCTTCTTAGGGGAAATTTTCTTATATCCTTCTATCTCCATCTCAAAATCCTCTCCACTTGTTTTGTGCACAAGTGGTCCTACACTTTACTACCCCACAATTGGTTGGTGATCTCCGTTATGTTTCTTAATGTATCACTTTCTTCCAATTTTTTGAACCTGCCCCATGAATCTTCCCCAAAAAGAGCCCGGTCACCTTCCCTAACATCCCAAGAGAGTGATTTTAGTATCAGGTCCCTATAGCTACAAACAAAAATTCATATACAAGATCCTTTGGGGAGATGTCTGGTTGTGAAAAAGATTGCTTCCCCTTTCTCTAGATATTTTTCCTTCAAAAATTTTACCCATTTTAGGTCCTTTCCTACATATATTTTCCAAGCCAGTTTGGCACCCAATGCTTTGTTTTGAAGAGCTAAATTCATTACTCCCACCCCCGCCTCCTCTTTGGATCTGCATATCTTTTCCCACTTCATTAACGAGAATTTCCTTTGATATGAGTTCCCTTGCCAGAAGAAGTTCTTCATTTTTTGATTGACCTTAGTGAATGCATCCCCTTTCAAGGGACGAAACAACATCATATATATTGGGAGTGCCACCACCACCGTTTTTATTAGCGTTAGTCTTTCAGCCCAAAAGAGCCACCTTCCTTTCGATGAAGAAAGCTTACTTTCATTTTTTGAGATACATGGATCCCACGAATTACTAGACTGCACACTTGATGCCAATGGAAGACCCAAATACTTATAGGGGAGCTTCCCCCTTCTAAATTGCAAAACTTGTAGAATGAATTTTTCCAACAATGGGTGAGTATGAAAGAAGAAAACCTTAGATTTATCTAAACTTACCTCCTACCCTGAGGCTCTAGAATAATTTATCAGAATCCTTTTAAAATTTCTCCCTTCTTTCAAACCAGAATACCCAAGTAACAAATTATCGTCAGCAAATTGTTGATGCATGACAGGTGGAAGATTACTTGTTATTTGAATCCCTTTTATTTCTCCGGCTGCAACAGAATTATTGAATGATCTCCCGGGGGCCTCGACCATGATGATGAATGGAAATGGGGAAAGAGGGTCCCCCTATCTATGTCCTCATGAGGCCTCAAAGAATCCATATGGAGAGCCATTTACAAAAATCAAATATCTTGGACCGGCGATCTAGCTAAAAATCTAGTCAAGCCAAGTTGATTGAAATCCAAAACATTCCATCACCTTAAAGAGAAATTGCCAATTTACCTTGTCATCAGCCTTCTTGATGTCCAACATCATTAGCATTGACTACTTTTTGGTTTTGGAGATTAAGTATATGGCCTCCTATGCTATTATGACTCTGTCAAAAATTGAGGGCCCGGGAACAAAACCCGTTTGTTCTTCTGAGATCAAACTAAGTAGTAGTATCTTGAGATGATTAGCCACTATTTTTTCTATTATTTTATAAACTGTGTTGCATAATCAAATTGGCTAGAATTCTTCCATTCTATATGGTTTCACTTTTTTTGGAATTAAAGCAATGAAAGTATTGTTTAATTCCTTTATAATTTTCCCAGAGGCCCTTGAATCTTTGATTGTCTTGATGACATATGCTCCTACAATTTCCCAGTAGTGCTAGAAGAAGGATGCTGGAAAGCCATATGGGCCTGGGGATTTTTCTTGGTGTAGTTGAAAGAGAGTAATCTGAATCTCTTCTTCTAAAAAACCTTTTGAAAGTTGCTTATTTTGATCAGCTGACACCAGCTTTGGGATGTTCTCTAGTAAATTGTGTTGTGCACTCAAGCTTGATCTTTCCCAATCATTGAGCATGTTCTAAAAAAAGGATATTGATTATGCTACAATTTGATCCAGATTCTTAAAAATATGGCCACCTACTGATTGAATCTATGAGATTCTATTGATCTTTCTCCTGACCTTCATGGAGTTGTGGAAAAACTTGGAGTTTTTATCTCCTTCAACCAAACTTCCCTCGGCTTCTGATGCCAATTTTTTTTCTCTTTTGATATGATCTCATTGAGTTCCCCAAGCAATTCTTTTTCACATAAATAATGAGAGTTATCCATGCCCAAACATATGAATTATTCATGAAGAATCCTTAAATCTCCATCAATTCTACGCTTTTCTTCAAAAATATTTTTGAAGCAATTCTTATTCCACTCTTTTAACCTAAGCTTGACATGTATCAATTTTGTTGCCAAAGTGAACAATTTTTAATCCAAAGGTCCCACTTCTCCCCACCAAGCAGAGATAAGAGGGAGGAAATTTTGATCCTTCAACCAAATTTCCTCGAATTTAAATGGACACCTTGTTGGACGAAGCTCACCTTCAACATCCAGGAGGATTGAAAAATGATCAGACCCAAGGCAAGGTAGGATTTTTCTTTCCATTGTGAAAGGGAAAGTGCTCATGTTTCCTTTGAAGAAGAATCTATCTAACTTTTCAGTGATTGAGTAGAAGCCTATCCACCGATTCGTCCAAGTGTAAGAGCCATTCACAGTTGGAATATTAAAGAGTAAATTTCTTCTCACAAAAACTTCAAAATCAATTTGAGATTGAATCTTTCCAACCACTTGACCTCTCTTGTCATTTGAGTGAAGGATTGCATTGAAATCCCCTATGAAAAAGTAGTATTCAAACATAGCACCAAGATACACACTTTCGATTTCCATCCAAACCCTTCTCTTCTCAATGCAGGACTGTAGGCCGTATACATTTACCAGAAGAAAATTGAGATTTGAAGAGAAAATCTCCACTTTACATGCTAGCCATCTACTTCCAGCTGCCAACAACTCTACTAAAACCTTGTTTGGCCACCACAATGTCATCACACCACCTGCTGCCCCCTCTGCATTGACTGCCAAGAGCTTCCAAGACTACATCCTTTTTCTGAAAGAAGCCACTTCTCCTTGTAGAATGCACACTTCTTCCTGGGAAGTATCAATTTTATCTTTCACCAGACATTGCTTGTTAGGGGAATTTAAGCCCCTAACATTCCATGTTAAAATTTTCATTTTCCTTCAAGAAGGGATTCCCCCTTCCCTACTTTGAGCATGTCAAGGATCTTCTTCTAGCCAGAGGCTTCACCATCTACCTTGAGCTTCTCCACATTGGGAGATCTTCCCCGATTTTTATGTTCCCCACAATCTTGAGAGGTCTTTCCTTCATCTTTCTATGAGATTCCTAGACCATCGATACCAATCACATTCGGGGCTCTTTCCTCAAATGATGAGAGGTGGTCTACAATTTCCAATCCCGCCAATTCCAAATCATCTCCTTCCTCCTCATGAGCTTCAAAGTGGATGTCGTCTGGAGCCTCCTTTGCTTCTTGGGCCAATTCCACAATTTCCTTGCTTACCTCTATCAAGGAATCTAGATTCTCTTCCATGAAGTTTTTGTTTATTATATCTAGCACATCACTGACTTTGTCATTGAGCTTTTTATTCACAGTTTGGCTTTGCCCTTACACATTAACAGCCTACTCCAAAATTGGATCACCCGTCGCCCCTGTTTCTTGGCATTCCACACTAGGGACTTCTTCTGGCTCGATGTCATTGTCATTGGTCGCTAAGCCACTACCAACACGATCAACATGCATTGAGCATGGGTTTTCTTCTAGATCACATCCCAGAGGGGTCTCCCAAGAGTGCCAACCCAAGGTACCAACCCAACTCCTTTGAGGTCTTGGTTCAAAGACTAAAGGCCATGTTAAAACACCCCAGTCCATGAAAATTTTCAACTCCTTTCAGCTAGTGCTGTTTGGGGGATTTTCGACAAATGATGCACATACAAACTTATTCCATCCACTTTTGTCCATTCATCTGCACAGATGTATTTTCTGAGGTAATTATCAATTTCCTCTAATATGTTGGCTTGCCAAAACTCATATGGGAGTTTCAAGATCTTGTACCAATCTTGAATGTAGCTCAATTGGTGTTGAAAGGGATCAAAATCAGCTTCCCATTTCTTCATGTAGAAGCCAAACCCGTCCATCAACCAAACCCCAGTCAAGATGTCCACTTGCATAGAGGGTGAGGGGAAAATCACTAGAAAATAACCATTTTCCAAATATTTAAAACTTATTTATGAGCCTCACATGCCTTGCCACCAATGAATCAGGGCATCCCAATTCAGATTAGAACCAAACCACTTCACAATTAGTCCTTGAATTTCCATTTTTTGATTGAGGGAGCTAGGAACTTTGATCCCAACACCATGGTTCACCGGTCTGAATGACCAAACTCATCTACAGGGGATGAATTAGGGCTTTCCTTCCTACCACGACCTTTATTCCTTTTCCTATCAAAATTTGAATTTGAAGAATGCCCCCATGCTTTGTTCAAGCCATGCTTGTTGCACCTATTGCCAGGTTGATTAAAACCTTGTCACTCCCATCCAAAGTGAGCATTTCTTGGGTTTCGCCCAAACCCCGAGAAATCACTTCCTTGGTTTTTCTTTCCTTTGAAAACCCTATTTGCCTCTTTTTCCCAAAAAGGCCGCCACCTCCTCTGTTTTCTTCAACAACCCTTCCATTTGACACGCCATCCACTAGCACCCCAGTATCCTGCTACGACTTCCCCTTGCCTCTGCCAGCTGAATCGGTCCTTTCACTTCTTTCACTCCTCTGCACCATCTCACAAGTTGTTTAATTTTAATTATAAATATATATATATATATATATATATATATATTTAAAATTAAACCACATGTAATAAATAATCATTTCAATATATAACAATTTTATATTAATAATAAGAAAAGAAACATTATCAACATGTAATATCTTACTTTTAATGATTTTTAATATATATTATATTTATTTTATTTATAAAAATTATTTAATATATAGTAATTCATAATATAACATTTATTAAATATGTTATTTATTTAAAATTTAGTGATTAAAATTAGGTTTATAGTTATGATAGTGTTACGATCATAGTTAGGGTTGGAGGCACGTCTCTAGGATTAAGATAATGATTTAGAATTTATTGTTAGGGTTAGAGTTAGGGATAGGGTTAGGGTTAGGGTTAGGGATAGAATTAGAGTTAGGGTATGAGTTAGGATTAGGGTTAGGTCATTAAAATAACCAATTAACAATACTAAAACACTATAATAAACAAAACTTACATTTATTTTTATTCACATTAATAAAACTTACATTTAATTTTTATCAAATCTAAAACTAAACAATAATTACAATACTATTAAGACAAGTACTAGCCACTACATAGCACTTGTTGTCCATGAACTGCTTAATATTCAATATGATGTTAAATACTTCTTGAGGTCCTTTCTACATATCAATAATGACAAAATCAACCTATATTTTAATTCCCATAAAATCTACGTGTACACTCCTGCATATTTCTATGTGCCATAGAGGACTTCCATTTGTTATTTAGCAATATCTTATAATGTCTCATGTAAGTATAGTTTGGCAAATGCTTTCCAAAACACATTACCTAAACAAATTTAAAAAATCTAGAGGTAGGAGTTTATCCACATATTGAAAACCATTAATCTAATATCTTCTTCTCTTGAAAAGTTAAAGAGGAAATCATTATGTACCGGATAAATAACTTTTGGAATCAACCGTGAAAGTTCAACTTGATCTCGCTAATTATCATGTGTAAGTAACAATACCACGAGCGTATTACAGTTAGTGAGTTAAACTGGAATCTTCCTTAAAATATCATGCCTTCGAATCTTGTACATTAATTCAAAACCTCGGTAACGATTAAAAAAACTTTTCACTGTTTCCATAAAAATACAGATTTCTTTATTATTGTTTAAGATTTGATGATTTGCCGGGCATCGAGAAACCACATAGTATTCTATATTTTCAAGTGAAAGTATATTTAGCCGATAGGCTACAATACGTGGGGGAACCCCACCAGAATTTCCCCCAGTCTGACGCCGTCGGGAAGATTCCGGTGGGGTTCCCCATGTAACAGCACAATTTCCGGTAAAACTTTTTAATGGCGTGGAAGAAACCTCCAACACGGTAGCGCATAAAAATATAAAATGAAGAGACAAGGGTTGACCGATGATCTGACATGACCATTACTATACGTTTGGCGCCCCGCCGATTAATGAATTACCTTCACCCGCAGTTAAAATGGAAGACGTCAAACTGCCAGCACGTTTCCCACTTTATCAGTTGATTTCACAAGCATTGCCTCCAATCGGATTAAATTTTCCAGTGTATAGTTTGAAAATGTTTTGATATTTATTATTAATTGTGGTCGCTATCTTTATTTAGATCAATTGCCAAAAAAATTTGATTGAAAATTTGATTTTTGTATTTTAATATTTTATTTCTTTTTTAGAAAATAAGAAATTTGTTTGATTTCATATTTAGTATAATATTATATTATCAATTTTAAGAAGTAATCATGATATCATGGGGAACTCCGGTATATAAAATAATAATCAAGGCAATAAAAATATTAATGTAAATCATGAGTGTTAATTGTTATTTTAGTAATAGCCGTTTACATGATTATAATAATAGGAATAGTCTTAAATGAAATATTAGTAGTTTATTTAAATAATGTTATCATTTTAAAATATAAACATTGATGGGATATCCCTAGAGATAATGTTGGCCAATGATCAGTTAACAATAGTGTAGTATTTTGTTCAAATTTAGATTTAATCTTAATAATATTATTATTATTTTTTATTTAATGATAAAACAACTACATTGTTAAATATTCAACAACATTTAGATTTAATCTTAATAATGTTATTATTATTTCTTATTTAATGATCAAATAACTATATTGTTGTTAAATTTTCAATAACATTTACATTTAATGCATTTGAAAGGGATTAACGAGGAGGTAATCTTGGAACCATTAATGGAAAGTACATAATTACCATTGAAGTAAAGATAGAGATTTTACCGCTTTAACTCTTTTAATAGCATAAACATAGAAATAAAATAACTATGAGTAAAAATGGTGTTGGAAATTAATAACTATGAGTAAATATGGTATTCAAAATTTATAACTATGAGTAAATATGGTGTTGAAAATTAGTAACTATGATATTAATATTAATACTAATTTTGATAAAATGAATTAATTTTAAATGGAGGGTAACTCCATAATAATATTAATTACATCATGGAAATGATAATAACATCATTAAGGAGAATGAGGATATCATAAATGTTCAAATTGTGGAAATAATATTATTATTTCCCTTTGGAAAATAATTAGGAAAATATAACCAAGGATCAAACAATAGTATTATTTCTCCTTTGAGCAATCAATGATGATAATTATTAAAGGCTTTTGTTGAATTTAATTAATAGAAATTTATGGTAATTAAATAATAATGTTAATCTTTAGGTATGCGTGGTAATAGATTAGAGTGTGGCAAGTCTTTATATTGAGTCCAACTTAAAGTTAGAAACACTCGTGCTACGTCTTAGGGTGTATGTGAAGGATATCCACACACCCACTCTCATTATCCTTCCTCCTCCTTCCTGAGCAGTACATCTGCAATGAAGTTGAATGAGGCACCAATTCAATGTGTATAGTTTACATCCCATGCTAATGCATGGCTATCAACTATTAGTGATTTTCATGTCGTGGTTTAAAATTTAAAAAAAAAATGGTTGTTTCTTTTCCCAATATGTAAAATGGAGTTTGAGCAATTGACTACATCAATGCCTTGTGGGATTTCAATACACCATTGTTTCTATATTTGAGCATTAAGCCTTTATGAATAGCAAAGGAAGGGCTAGCATCTTGAACACTGCTCGATCATAACATATTTGTTAATTGCATGGTTTAGATATATATATATATATATATATATTGCAAAGGAGGCATGAATTCTAATGACCTAGCTCTCATTTTTCTCTTGGTCACATTGGCGAGGGGTCGGGAATGTGTCGTATTCCTTGGGTCAAATGGTCCTGGCCGAGAATCTAGAGGCACTAGATTTTTTCTTCCGTGTAGGATGGACATTAAAGGCACAAAAATGCAGTGCAATGTGAGATGGGTTACCTTGTGTGAATTACCTAGGTTACACAAGTTCTATTCTTATGAAACATGTGTGATAAATTTTAAAATAGAAGATGGGTTAACCGTGGAATAGTCTCTCTAAATCAGAAGGGGCACAACTTATGCATCCCCTAACACAGTCTTAAATCCAACTCTAATAATAGACACCCCAAAGCATACAAAATTATGGGTGTTACATGAATTGCATCCCATTAAACTAATAAACTAAAATATTCTTTTTTTTTGTGATATAAATATTGTTAATAGTTTTCAACAAATGTATTACTCACTTCCATCATATTGTATATTTAGCCAATAGGCTATTATGTGGGGGAACCCCATCGCGATCTCCTCCATTCTAATGTCGGCGTTTCCTATCTTGCTTTTCGAGACATTCTCGCTGAATCAGCACATTCCCCAAAACAGCAATCACGCACATTTCTTCTCCATGGATTTTGTTGCTAATAAAAAATACTGAAGTATATCAGCCTATCGACGTAAGCATTGCACCTCATTGGTGCAAGTGCTAGTTTATTTTAATTTGGCACCGAAATAATCATTTTCTCTGGGTGTACATATTGCAGAAAAAGTAGATTTGCGAAGATCACATTGGGAGCTTTATCCTTAAATTTTCAGCCAGCCTTACTATGTCGAGATAACACGGAAGACGTATCATTTTGATCTTACTGAAAGCTTGTTTATTTTGATCTTACTAAAAGCTCCTGTGAAATGTTGCTGGCAAAGATGAGCTAAGACTGGTACGTGAAAACCTGCCTTCCAACCGCCTTTCATCTCAACTATTCACGAAATTTGGCCGCATCGGTTGAATGTTTCGCTACAATCCGCGACTGTTGAGCTGCTCTTCCTTCACATAAGACAACATGTATTTGGTTTGTGTACTTCATGCAGGAGGATAGTGCATAGTGCATACTTATCCTTTATTATTATATTCTATATTAATTTGAATGTATGATTTTTTATATAATTTAGTTTTTCATATTTATTCTTCTAATGCCTGAATTTGAAACTGTGCTGTATAATAATTTTTAGTTCATTTTTTTATGAGTTAATTTATATAAATATTTAATATTAGATTTTTGTTTGATAAGATTGCAAATATAAAGGTGATAATATAATAGTCTTGCATTTTTTTGGTTTTAGCTAGACAATCAAAATTAAAATCATTTCATATTTTTTAGTTTATGTTAGTTAATAGGAAACAAATGGTTAAGAATATAAAGATGATGTAAACTAATGGGTTTTCAAATTTGCTATTAACATAAAGGAGGGGTAAATTTTTAATTAAAACAAGAAGAAGTTCAAAGCAAGGGCATCACATAGCCTTATCAATCTCCACCAAATGATCCAACTGTTGAGACAAATCTAGGGGTAACTGACCCCCGTCCACCAAATTTCAATCATGAATATGATCAGAAGCCTATTTAGCAAAACAATCAACAACAACATTCCATTCTCTAGGAATATGAGTGAAAGTAACGAACTCCAAAGAAGCACTAAGATTAAGAATCTGATCAACAATCAAAGACAAATGCTAGCTAACATCCTCTAAATGTTGCTTATTCAACAAGTTCACCACAACCTGGGAATCAGACTCACATATGATCCTTCACCATCCCAATTGACTTCTACGCTCCACAGCTGATAAAATGGCCAGAGCCTCCATTAAATTATTAGTACGAAGACCCTTATAAATAGAGAAGACAAACTAAACATCACCAAAGCTCTCCCAACCAACACTGCCAATTCTAGCATGACCTCGGGAGTTCAACTATAATTTTCTAATTAAAAAAAATATAAAAAAATAAAATTCTATAATTTTCATTTTTTATTGAGTGATATTATTCTATGCCACTTAAGTTTCACTACAAATCATTTTTTATGATTTATTACAATTAGTTAGTTAAGTCTAATGTTTAGTGGATAGATTGTTTGATCATTTTTTATCAAATATTTTATCATTATTATTTTAATTTGCACTAATAAAAATTTAGATCAATATTATTTCACAATACATTTCTTAGTATCTTTATGAAACAAAATCTTTACAATTGAAAAAGGAACATCTATAATACAATGCATAATTTTTCAAACAATGTTGATTATTTTCTTAGTTTCTTCAATAGAGCTCATTGCTTTTCATAATTAACCTACACTAATCATAAAATTTAAAACAAGATAATATTAAAGACATACAATACTTAATACAAATATTGTGAAATGTATACTAAGGGCTACATACTTATAAGTTGAAATTTCTAAACGACTTCATTTGATCTACCAAATGGTGATACAAATTTGGTTTTTTTCAACATTTTGATAGGTATAGAGAAGAATATATAAGGGTTCGATTCAAGCCTAGTGTGTTTTATCAAGGAGTTTAATCTATCCCCTTTAATCAAATTTCCTTTATAGGGAACCCCGGTAGACTTAAATAAATATTTTTTTCTAAAAATATGTCATTCCATGAAAAAATTGGAATGTCCCTCAAGTGGGAGACACTATTGTGCTATCACCCATAAATGTTTATCTAATTTTTATTTCCAAATAATACTTTCTAAAGAAAAAATTATCATGATTTGACCTTTGCCCATCAAAAAGGATATTAAAAAGTTTAAATTATGTCTAGGTTTGTGTTTTTAAATTTATCAACTAAATACACTTAACAACATGGACATACAATTACACAATCACAAAGTATAAGAAGATTAAAAATATATTTTTCCTTTCATAAATTCAATCAATAAGCATCATCTTCTACTATTGAACATTAGTAGTAACTGAAACAATCAACTATCAACCTATATTTAGTCCACAAAAATACCTCACTACAAAGCCATCTATCAATCATGGTCACCCATATGTTTGTATGAACTCTCACCACTTTCATTGGTCAACTTATTAGAAATCGTTAGAACCACTTACATTATTATTTATTTTCACCCTTATCTCTTTTCTCTATTGTTAACTCAATCTTAAGGCTTAAGTAATGGCTAGAAAGTTTCACACTTTAGAACATGCATAGAAAACTTTAGAATTCTATTGTTTACCACCAAATTATTTTCTTTAAACATATATCATCCAGATATACATTTTGTATGGCATACAGAAAACTCACCACCAACAATTCACTGACGAAAAATTCACCACCAACAGTTCATCTTGGGAAAATTCACCGCCATGACAATTCACCACACAAAAAATTAATTGCATGAATTTATGCCAGCAATTCACTAACGAAAAATTAACCGCCGACAATTCATCACGGAAAAATTCACCTCCATGACCATTCACCGAACGAAAAATTAATTGCATGAATTTTTGGAGGTTAATTTTTTGTGGCATTGATTTGCTAGTGGTGGTGAATTTTTCCATGGTGAATTGTTGACGGTGAATTTTTTGTCAGTGGCAGTGAATTTTCCTAGAGCTATTTTCTATACAAGGACCAAAAATATGTTTCGATAGTGGGAAAAGCCTTGTCATCAAGACAATATAATGTTGACAAAAATTTATCACCATCATCCTATTGCAAACTTGTAGATTCATATGTCATAGTCATCATATGATTTTTATTATTTATCAAGTTTGAAATTTTATATATCAAATCTCAATCAAAGTGTCTCAATAGTCAAATTTTATATCATGTTGCTTTTAAGCACTAATCTATTTCATTTCATTTTAAAATTTATATCTATTTTATATCTCATGTATGTTTCACAATTTTTTATTTTTTATTTGTTTTGGTGAACGCATAACTTCAACACCTATTTTTTTAAGGTAGAATTACTTTTAATTTTTATTTTTTAAATATTTGTGTGAATTGATATTTTAGATCATTTTGTTATATTCTATTGGGCCATGTGCATTTACTTCTTTCTCTTAGGTTTTTCATTACTTGATTTTCAGTTTGTGAACCCCATTTTTCTCTTTAGATAGCTATATCTCAATCATTGACTTGCATAAAACCCTTCCTTTGGCCATCATTCAAGTATGTATAAAATATTTTAACAATACTTCATAATTTGTTATATTTTATCATCTCCTTCTAGAACAAGGATGGTGAGACACATTTCATTGATACTTGATTTAATTGTGTAAGCATAAATTCTTATCCTTTGTGAAACTCATTATTACTCTAACTTTCATGAGCTTAATGTTATGATACTCTTTCAATGACTAGTGGCAATTATTTTCCCTTAACTACAAATCCATCTTTTAGATATATGTGATTATTAGGTACATGATGATTGCCTATCTCATTTTCTTTATTTGTCTTCTTCATCACATGATGTTACTTTGACTTATGATGGTGATATTTTTCAATTAATTTTTTTTAATGATTCCTCATTGTTTGATTATAATATTGATTATCAATTTAATAGTAAAAAGATTTAGATAATTTTTATTTTATCATATTTTCAAAAAAATAATAGTGTTATTTGTACCAAAGTTTATTAGCAATAAAAATTACTTTTATATTTATAGAAAGGTCTTCATGTTCTATGTGTGTATCATGACCACTATTATAAATTATGATTAACCTTAATGAGAATTTGAAAATTAGTAGAATTAGAGGTCATATTATATTAAGCAACAAATTTTTTGAAACAAAATAGGTAAAATTTAGATTATGTGTCAATTTTTAGTAGATGTTACATTATATACATTTATTGCATAAAGAATAATCAATTGAAACTGAGCTCAAAATGAAAGAGAAAATGTACAAGAATAATCAGTTAAGAGTGAGCTCAAAATGACGGAAATATTATAAGCCATCATTACAATAATGTAAGATTGAGGAAGGCTATTTATATAAATGTATAATGATTTGACAATGTAAATGAGAATCCATGTTTTTATTTTATATATTATTTTTTCTTTATCCTACTCTATTTTTTTTATATTTTTATCTACAATCTATTAAGCATCACCTCAAATGGACTGTATTAATTGACCCCACATGATGTAATTTTCTCATCTAAAAAGAAACAAGACTAATCTAAGTACAATATGAATTGAGATGCTTTATGATTTTTTCACTTAACACCATGACTCATTAAGATTTTGTATTTTGTAAAACATTGTAACATGCAAAATCTTGTTTGACTTAATTGCTCTATTTCTAAAAATATTCTTAGAATTTCCTCTTTGCATAATGTCTTCAACACTCTATTTAACTAAAAAAAAAAAAAAAAATTATTTATATTTCTCTCCTTATATTAAAAAGACAAAGAGTGGATATAAATTGCAAAGCATTAAATTGATTGTTTGAACTACTTCAAAATAACCTCAAAATCCCAAACAATTTTTTGTCAAAATTCAACACACAATCTATTAGCAATAGTCTTCAACCGAAAGAATATAATCCCTCGGTGCATCCAGCCAATCAGACAAAGCAAAAATGGGCTCCCACCATTCTGCTATGGTTGTACTTGAATTAACATACATGTTTTTCCCATTCTTCGATTCTACCATATTATCGTAGTTGACTGTGAAAGCATTATTGATTTCCTCTCCACATGATGGAATTTGAATGTCACACTCTGCTCTTAACAATGTGCTTGGTAATTGCATATTGCTCACTCCCCACAAGATGCTCGACATTTTTTATGTTCTCTGTTATGTTCTCATAACCTGCTGAAGTACCCGTTGTAGAAATGTATGATGTTGGGGAGTTACATGGAAAGGCCATTGAAGAAAACAAGTAATCCCCATAACACCATGGCGCACCACCCATATTGTCGAAGTCAATACTAAAATCATTAATGGTGGTGGGAGCATCATAACCATCACTTATTTGCTTGAAGTTTTGCATGGGCTCTACTGCGTTATCATAATTGACTGCAAAAGCATCGTCGATTTCATCTCTACATGAAGCTATTTAAATGTCTCACTCTGCTCTCAACAACGTGCCGCATAATTCAATATTGATTTCACTACCCACAAGATGCTCAACATTGTTTATGTTCTCTATTATGTTCTCATAACTTGCTGAAATGCCCATCGGAGGAATGAATAGTGGTGGGAAGTTGCATGACAGGCCATCGAAGGAGAGGGGCAATCCCTGTAAGATCATGGTGCACCACCCACATCACTGAAGACACTGCTGAAATCATCAATGATAGTGAGAGCATCATAACCATCACTTATTTGCTTGAAGATTTGCATGGGCTCTACTACGTCTCGGGAAGCGTATGATTTCACATTATAAACCTCTTCTGTTCCCAACACACTCTGGGTGATTTCTTCAATGCGAGAAATCATAGAATCATTATTATCCTAAGAGCTTGGCTGTTTATGAGCAGGCTGCATTTCGATCGCCTTAGGCCTTTTGCTCAAATGAGAGTTCCAGTAATTTTTAATCTCATTGTCAGTTCTACCAAGAATCCGGCCTGCTATCAATGACCACCTACATTTCATTAAAACAAGTTTTCTTTAACGACAACTCTATTTTGGATAATTCAGTTTTTAAGAGAGGACAAAGCAAACAAGTTCACTAAAAAAGTTGAACATTTATCACTGGAAAGCGGAAGAGCATAAACAATTGTGAGTGATCTAGTTAGAATTATCTAGTTAGACATTAAACATGGTAATGTGTAAAAAATGAGAAATAGCTAATTTTGTGATTGCGTAAGATATTTTTGTATCAATGTGAATCATCTTTCACCATCGGGATTAAAAAAGAGCAACAGAAGAAAAATTGGTTGATTGGAGATCAAGATGGGTTGAAAAGAGAGGATAAAGAGAGAGGATGAAGGAGAATCAAAAAAGAATTAAGGAAATTAAGGAAATGGAGAGTTGAAAAATTGAAAGAAGAAAATTAAATAACAAATCAATTGAATGAGGAAAATAAAGAGAGAAAAGAAAGCTAGAACAATTAAATGAAAGAGAAAGAGTAATATTATGTAAGGATATTACTCTTTATTCTTATTCAATATTGCTCTTTCTCTTTCTTTTTTTTTATTCATACATTGTCCTCTATTTTTCCTCTATCTTTTTAATCCCTCTTGGTCTGTAATTAATAAATTTATCTCATGTAGCTTTTATTCATTGTGATGATGGATGATAGAGTTTGATCCAAAACGTACATGCAAAAATATCTTACTTAATCAAATTCAAAAATAGTTTTAACAATAAACAATATGTATTATGAAAACTTTATATCATTAAATGAGAAATAAGTTTTTATTATTAGGATATTATGATATTAATCTAATTGAAATAAAATTACAAAGCTACAATTCAATTTTCAAGTTAAAAAGTTGAGAGTTCAAATCACATTTGATATTTATGAGAGACACAGAAACATTCTACATAGCAACATAATAAGGGAAGACAAGCTGACCTATTACTGACTAACTTGTGAAGTCCTATGATCATCTCCTCCTCATCTAGTGAAATATGACCACGCTTAATGTCAGGATGAAGATAATTCATCCAACACAGCCTGCACAACTTTCCACAATGGTGCAAGCCTTTGAAATAACACAGTAAGTATTGATCATAGTGTTGATAGGACAAGCAATTATTACAGTTTTAGAGTAATAAGGAACAGTCAAATAGCATAGTATGATATAGAAATTACTGTTGGAAATAATTCCAACTTCTCCTTCTTGTGTGCATTCTAGACCCCTTCCCGGGTTACCACAACCTCCTCTCCTCTGTTGTGCAGTGTAGCAGTGACCACGCGGTCCCATAGGCTTCTCCTTCATTGCTTGTGGTAGAATGTTGTCTACCGCCATACAACGGGCTCTCTTTTGTTGTGTGTGGTACTACGGTTCTACCACTATCCCATGAGGTCGTCTTCCATGGTGTGTGGTAGAGTAGTTTCTCCTGCAGTCCTGCGGCCTCCTCATTTTCTCCTTGCAGTAGAATAGTGAAGCATATTTTTTGATGGGATTTTTGGGGTGAATACTTTATCAAGCATTTAATATTTGAAGGACAATATTTATTGTGATTTTGATGGTTAAATCTGGGATAAAATTTTTCACTTGATGTGAATCTGGTTTTCACAATTAATGTATTTAATGACATTTAATTCATCTCATGCCTAGTGAATTTTCTCGGTGAGTTTTAATAGGTATATTTTGTAAGTAAGTTTATTTATTATTAAGAAGAAGTAAAAAAGTGTGTGCTCTGCAGAAGCAAAATAGTGGTGAAATTGAGCAGCAGCTCTTTCTGTGAAATCAATTATTTTTGAATGAATTAATGCAATATAAAGTTTTCTATGTTGAGTTATTTTGTTTTGAGTTTGTTTCCTTCAGTTCTCTACCTCTGGCCTTCACGTGGTATTAGAGAAAATTTATCAAAGTAGGGTCATTTGTAAAAGGTTGTTTCTAAAGGTTTCAATGAAAGAATGGTAGCAAGCACAAGCTTGACTAACCCAAAAATCCCATAGTTTAATGGAAAAAATTATTACTATTGAGAAATCACAATGAGAGTTGTTTTTTTCAAAAGATTTATGGGAGCTAGTAGAAAATGGATTTCTAGAGCTAGCTAATGCATCAGCTTACAATGCTTTGACTCAAGCAAAGAAGAACCTATTGAAGGACAATAGGAAGAAAGATTCAAAAGCTCTTTTCTTTATTCTCCAAGGAGTTCATGAGAGAATTTTCCCAAGGATTCCAGCAACAACAAGGTCTAGACAAGCATGGGACATACTTCAAATAGCTTATCAAGGTATGGAAAAAGTCAAAACAACAAAGCTATAAATACTGAGAAGGGATTTTGAAACTATGTATCTGAAGGACAATAAATTAGTAGATTCATTCTTTACCCAAATTATTGGATTGGTAAACTAGATTAGGTCTCATGGTGAGACACTTGAAGATAAAAGAGTGGTTAAAAATATTTT
>VDFB02389016.1:0-24216 GCA_007258455.2 Sequoia sempervirens
GGAGTGGGACTCATTCATCACCCATGGCGAATGATTCCACTTTTGAATTTCTGGATTTTCAAAAGTGGAATCTGGAGCTTTTGATTTATACTTTGACTTCCTACAAGTGTTTGCTTCTGAAACTCTGATTTATGGGCCTTAAAATGAGTTTTTGTTGATACTTTGCATTGTTGAATAAAGAGAACAGCATGAGAAACCTTGGAAACTATCTTTAATTATTTTCCAAGCTTCCATGACCTAAATTTGCAAACACAAGAAGAGAAGAAGAAATGGTGAATGTTAAGGCATAGGGGTTTGCCTTGGTCAAACCCCATTTAGGTAATTGAACCAAAATGATGAAAAGATGTAATGAATCATGAAACAATGGAGTTGTTACCTTTCCATTGCTATTGAACTTGAATGTATGCAACAAAACATGAAGATTCTGCCCTTGAATGTTTGAAAAGTGCTACCTTGGTGACTTAGAATGACAAAACCCTAGCTTTCTTGACTTGAGATGGAAGATTGGTGGATGAATGATGAAGAATGGATGTGAATTAAGTTAATGGATGAATGGATGAATGAGAGATGTAAAATGAGGAGAAAAATACTTATTTATATACACTTGTGCCTAAGTAACCTGTTAATACCTCATCACAGGCTGACATGAAGTAAAATTAAACTCAAATTTCACTTTCTTCCCTCTTAAAGGTCAAATTGAGCCAAATGGGACTCATTCACCACACATGGCGAATGAGTCTACTAGGGGTTATTTTCACAGCTCAGATGCCAAGAGATAAGGAAATAAGGTCTAAAACACAATTTGGTCAGGTATTTGATCAATTTAAGCCTCGTGATGCACAATATGGGTTAATATAGGACTATTAGTGATGATGTCAATGTCAAATAGGGCTTGGGACATAGAAATCAATGTGAAAGTGTGATTAAATACACTTTACAACATTAAAATGAGGTCCACATAGCCTACGAAGGTACAAGAACCAATTTGAATGTGCAAGACACATTACAACACTATTTTACCATTAATTTTAATTCAAAAACCTTCTAGATTGATGTAATAATTTTATTAAACACATTTTATAAAGTTGAATTAGGGAGAAATGAGTTTATTAAGTCTAGAAAAGCATGAAAGTATCTTACAACACCTTTACAAGACATCATTAAATATATTTTATTTAGTTTGCAAGAGTCCAAGACCTAGTGTGGATGGATCAAATACCTCAAAACACTTGATTAAGGCCTTATTAAGTCAATTTAACCATAAATTAATCCCATGTCATGCAAAGGGTCCTTTTTCTATGCTGCATTTAGCCTCCACTTTAGTGAGAGGATGAACTTGCTTCAAAATCACACTAAAGTAGACATTCAAGAGAGATCTACATGTACAGTTGGAAATGACAAAGAATGACAAAGATAAAAGGAGGTGGCCAAGCCCCTGGGATCGAAGATCCTAAGTCAAGCCCCAAAGATACAAAATCATGCAATGGAAAGAAATAAAGAGAAGAAAAATGGGATGAAAAAGTTGTGCACACTCTGGGACCATAGAACTTTAGGTCATTTGTAGGGTGAGAAGTCCACAAAATACTCACTCTGGGGCCACAAAACTTTTGATCATTTGTGGGGTGAGAAATCCCAAAAGGTGAGTACATACACTAGTTTGTATGTACTCACAAACACAAAGGTGGCAATGGGGAAAATCGTGCCGCTAGATGGGCTTCCTGTTCAACCATACCAAAGTTATACCTCCTAATAACTTTAATAAGGCACCACAAAGGAAAATGATGGTTTGAGCTCTATGAAGTAAGCAAAACTTCATATGCTTGACATTCATAGACATTGTTAATGAAAAATAGTGTAAGGACTATTCAAAGGGATTTTTCCTTGTTCGTGTAAGGTCTCCTCTTAGGGGACATTGTGCTTAACATATCTAAGAGATGATGTGTCAAAATAAGTATCACACTCTTGGAGTGAATCAAGCCCATTGACTCCACCAATAAAAGAATGCATCACAAGAAGAAATAAATCACGTAATGAAATATGAGTGGTGATGTATGTCCCCACTTTAAAGAGGTTGTGAGCACCCATACTATGAGCAATTTCTTTAAAGTAGAAGAGAAAGAAGAAGACATGAGAGCTTACTCAAAAATCCCTATGCCAAGTCATAGGTCTCTAATAAGCTATGTCATGAAAGAGAGAAGTATGTTATATGCGAACCAACTTAAGGCATGTCGTTCACATCCCAAGCTTGCTCTTATGTATTCATGAAAGGTTAATTACTAGCCAAAGAAGGCAACCAAAAGTAACATACAAGGACAAGGCTAGTGAACCCCTTGCCTCCACTTACTGTAGGACAAAGGTGAGCTGAAAAGATTCATGAAATGTAGGCAAGAGTAAAAATTGGTATTAATTAGAGGAATGAGGTGCCCCCACATAGGGAAGCATACGAAACTCCTAAAAATGTTGGATTTTATGGCTCAAATCATGACATTCATTAGTGGAGTGACCATGAACTCTATGATATGTACAAAATGAAGTGTTGGAATAACATTTCTTATGAGTTAGTGGAGGGAGGGTGAGCAAGTGATCTTATAGGAGTCTCAACAAAATACCCTCTTGATCAAGAGGAGAAGGTGTTCTTGTGGTTGTTTCAAAGATACATCTTGCTTAGTAGTGGATGCCATACTTACACAAGTTTCTCTAGATTGTGAGATTTTATTCTTCCTGTGATATGAAGGTATAAAATCTAATGAATTCAAATCATGAACATTTTTCATGATGACATTGACATTAAGCGAAGGTGTAGCTAAAGGATGATGTTCAATACCACTAGTTCAGAAGGATGATGTAGGAATGTGTTTTGTGAGATTGTTGATGTTGAGTGAAGGTTTGGAAAAAGGGAAATAACCAAGACCATGGGGTTTTTGTTGTGTGGTAGGGTCAATAGGGTTGCAGATACCTTGTTCGTGAGCACCGTATCCTTTTCCACTATATCCAAGTTATTTCATGAGCTTATACCCTTTTCCATAAAGCTTTTTCATGGATTTGGAATTGGGTGGGTGTTCGTTGTTATGTTCATCAAGGGTTATTATGGAGTTTGTGGCTTTGTCTAAAGTGGTTGAGGTGGATTCTTTCAAAAGGTTGTCTAAATTTTGTGTTGTCATGATGGTTGGTTGTCCTTTTTTCTCATATTTCTTTTGTGTAAGTATGTATTCGCCCATAGATGAAGGTGTGAATTCTAAGGATCCCCAATCGTCACCAAATAATTTAGATGGTCATTCCTCATCATTTTGTTCAAATTCTAGAGGAGCTATTTTGGATGTTGGAATTAATAGCTAGAGACTTGCAGCCTTTCAAGGGTGCTAAAATCTTACAGTCTAGAGGCCTAGGCATCAATCCTGGATATGCATTGTTTATTATTATTTTTATGATAATGGTTGAAGGCCTAAGGCATTACATTCATCTCATGAATCAATGGTCTATCTAAAAGAAGATTATATAAAAGATCATAAGGCATTACATAAATATGAGTTTGCAAAGTAGCCACCCCAATTGTAATAGGAAAAGTGACTTGTCAACATCTAATTGATCAAGGAGATTCAAACTACACACATTAAGAGAAGAACCATTATCAATGAGAGTTCATTTGATACCTATGTGATTTTATTGAGTAATGATCATGAAAGCATCACTTTGTTTACACAACTCTAAAGGAGGGAGCTCATGTCGATGGAAAGCAATGCCAAGATTAGTTTGATTCTTTTTATGAATTAAAGCTACAACATCATTCAGAGTTGTATCAGGAGGAACTACAATTTTTTTTAAGGCTTTTTGAAGAATATTGTGGTAATTCAAGGTGAGTTTTGAAGTAAATCCCAAAGGGAAATATTTTCAGGAGTATTCTTTAATTTTCAACAAGATCATACTCCTTTGTGTGTGGGAGGTAATGCAGAGCACTAGGATATTGGGTAAAGGTAAGGAGGGTGGGGTTGGTTGTGGTGGTTGTAGATTATTTCAAGTGTTATATGTATGAGCAATGATATTATAACTCAGTTGTTGCGACACATTAGTATTACGTCGGTAGAGAGTGAGTTGAGGTTTATGTTGAGGTTGTTGTTTGTGTGAAGGTGGGTAGAGAGTAAACTTGGGTTTGGGTGAAGGTTTATGTGAAGGGGGATAAAGGATGAGTTGAGGTTGAATAATGTTAACATCCCATAACAAGTGAGAGTCTTCATTGTCTTTGAAGGGTATGTTATGTTTGTCTGGGGTCATAATATCCTCCCTAGAAGGAGAGTTCTTAAGAGAACAACAAACCACATGTTTGTGACAATTAAGGTTTGTTTCATCCAAAATAAATTCATCACAACCAAGGGATTTATTAATGGTTGAATGTGTTTGATTATTGATAATGGGTATATTAGGGGAAGATTCTATTCGATCATTCATTTTTTGTAAGGTCTCATTCTCTTGTGCCATTTTATCTACTAGGAGAGCTTGTAATATGTTCATCTAAAGTTGAAATGTGAAAAGTAGATTTATCACAAGTGGGAGAGGCATCAAGAGAAGAAAAAGCATCACATTCTTGTTTTTCAATGATTGGATATTTTTTATTAATTATGTATTCTTGGATGGGGGAAACATTAGGAAAGGGAGCAAGAAGATTCTCATGATTTTTTGTGATTACCTCCATTTGTCCAATAATGTCTTCCAAAATAGGGGAAGAAAAATAAAGAGGATTGTCATAGGTCTTAAATATTTTATCATCTAATGTCAACATATCATCTGCACAAATAATGTGATTGTCATGATTACTCACAAAAACATTCTCACAAATAGGGGAGGAGTTGGGAGATGAATGTAGACTAGTTAGAGTGATGTTAAGAAATGTGTGTATGATCTCATTGTCATGTTGTGTTGTGTGATCATCATCATTACTTAGTGTGATGTCCTCTTCTTTAGTAATGTTATGTCTAATAGGAGAGGTAAGAGGAGAGAAACAACTCAGATTTTCACAAATCTCATCAATTGGTTCTTCTAGCACTAAAATATCTCCTTCACAAGTGTGAGAGATAATAGGAGAAGAAAAAATGAAAGTGTTATGAATATCCAAGGTTTCTTTCACCAAAATAACCTCATCTACAAAATGGGAAACAGGAGAGGGATCTATGAAGAACAAAAAGAGAGGGGAAAGGACCTCATATTCATATGCTTTTAACAAAAGTTGCTTACAACATGCAATAATAGCTAAAAATAGAACATGCAAGATGATAACTATATAATTTTGTAATGAAAAAATGATGGAATGATTAATATACAATCTTGAAATGTAAAAATGCAAAAGAAAAGATGCAAATGAAGAATGTACTTTTCTCAAATTTTTAAAAAAATGGCAATGGACGGATTATGATATGTAACAAGATGAAAGTGCAAACTTGAAATTGAAACCATGTATGAAATAAGCTAATTAAGGGTAGATTTTATGGAATGCATGTTATAGAAATGCAACTAACTAATATAGGTAGGTTAAGGCACCAAATAGAAGCTAAAAAATTGAGTTCTGAGTTCTATCAAATGTAGTTTCAAGGGTCAAAAGGGACTGATTCGCCCAACATGGGGAATGAGTCCTAGTATGGACTTTTTCAGAAATTTCAAAAAAATTTGATGGATTTGGATTTTTTCTAAGTGCTATGATGTATACCTAAACTAAAAATGCAAAATTTCATAAAATTGAAATGAATTTAGATGGGGAAAATGCAACTTTAATGCACTTTTATGAATGAAAAATTTAACAACTAGCATTCAAATGAATCATGCAAACCCTCTATGATGATGAAAGGACTCCAAATCAGTCAATAAGGTATTCAAAAGTGGTTTCACATAAATGAACCATAGATTTTTGGCACCAATACATTTCTCTAGCTCTTCTAGGGGTTTTCACCTAAAAGGAGAGATGTAGGGAAAAAAATGCTAAAGGGTTCATTCAAATTATGCAATGTATGATGTTATTAAGGCTAAATGAGATGATATAGATGTAGCTAATTGATAATATTGATTGATTAAGTGTGCAAAACCTAAGAAATATGACTCATTTGAAAACACATTATGTTATGCATAAATGCTTTAGAAATGAATGCAAAACTTAACTAAAATGAACCAAACTGAAAGTATGTACATGAAAGATTGAAGGAGATTGCAATGACCAAACAATTATTGATTCGCACTTTAGTCTTATGGACCTATTTTCCATTTTGGTGAATCCAGCCTCTATAAACCATGCCCAAATCCTTATTTTAAACAGGTACCGAAAACGACAAAAACCTGACGGAGTGGACTCCATTCAATCAATTCATGGTGAATGATTCCACTTTTGAATTTTTGGATTTTAAAAAGTGGGAATTTGAACTGATCTACATTTGGGATCTCCCATGTGTCTCCGCTCGAACTCCGATTTTACCGCCCTAAAAATGAGTTTTATGATACTTAACTTTAAACGAAAGAAGTAGATTTGTTAAACTCTAAAATCGAACTTAATGACTAAGCTTCCAAGGGACCTAAATTTCTAAACAAGAAGAGAAGAAGAACATGAATATTAGTATAGGCCGCCTTTGGCTAAAACCCTATTAGTAATTAAACCAAAATGATGAAAAGATGTAATGAAGGATGAAACAATGGAGTTTTTACCTTCCAATGGTGATTGAACTTGAATTTTTGCAGCAAAACATGAAGATTCTGACCTTGAATTTCTAAAAAGTGCTACCTTGGTGACCTAGAATTACAAAACCCTAGCTTGCTTGACTTGAGATGGAAGATTGGTGGATGAATGATGAATAATGGATGTGAACTAAGTCAATGGATGAATGCATGAATGAGAGATGTAAAATGAGGATAAAAACACTTATTTATACACACTTGTGCCTTAGTAACCCGTTAATACCTCATCACAGGCCGACATGATGTAAAATTAAACTCAAATTTTACTTTTTTCCCACTTAAAGGTCAAAATTGAGCCAAATGGGACTCATTCGCCACACATGGGGAATGGGACCCACCTGGATGGGACTGATTCACCATGTATGGTGAATGGGTCCCAGAGGGGCTATTTTGATAGCTTGGATGCCAAAAGATAAGCAAATAAGGTCTAAAATGCAACCTTGTCGGGTATTTGATCAATTGAAGCCTTGGGATGCACAATATGGGTTAATATAGGACTATTAGTGATGATGTGAATGTCAAATAGGGCTTGGGACATAGAAATCAATGTGAAAGTGTGATTAAATACACTTTACAACATTAAAATGAGGTCCACATAGCCTAGGAAGGCACAAGAACCAATGTGAATGTGCAAGACACATTACAACTCTATTTTAACATTAAGTTTAATTCAAAAACCTTCTAGATTTATGTAAAAATTTTATTAAACACATTTTATAAATTTGAATTAGGGAGAAATGAGTTTATTAAGTCTATAAAAGCATGAAATTATCTTACAACACTTTACAACACCTTTACAAGACATCATTAAATGCATTTTATTCAGTTTGCAAGTGTCCAAGACCTAGTGTGGATGCATAAAATGCCTCACAACACTAGATTAAGGATTTATTAAGTCCATTTAACTATGAATTAATCCCATGTCAAGCAAAGGGTACTTTTTTGTATGGTGCTATTGGTTAAGTGGGAATCTATTTGTAGGCCAAAATAGGAGGGAGGTCTTGAGCTACCATACTATATTAGTGGTGGCATACCTATCAGAATAAGGATTGGGCTAGAATCCTTACTCATAAGTACCTCTAGGGGTGAATTCTCTAGATTTGCTTCAGTGTTGTCTTTTGGGGAAGTGGGGATACCCTCAAAATAGGGACAACATTGATAAAGGAGGGTTTATTTAGGATTTGCAATAAGCTTTATGAGGCTATTCTTTGGTATGATTATTGGGATGGATATCCCCTATCATATTAATGGTTCCTCATTTCCAACCCCTCTAGGACAGTTTGATTGAATATGGTTGGAATAAGGTGGATTATTTTAAAATTGTTCAAGTGGTATCATGCTGGAAGGATCCCCAGTTGTGGCTTCCAAGAGGCATTAAGGAGGCAAGAAAGGATCTAGATAATATTTTAGGTAGTAGAATGTGACATTCCATTAATGAGAGGGATACTATGGCTTAGGACCCTAACCAAAAGGGAAAAATTTTGGTTGCCTTAGCATATTTGGAATTGGATAGAAAATTGTATGGGAAGGTTGGTGTAACTTTGTGGAAGTAGGAATGGAATAATTTTTTTTGGCTCAAATGTAATTTATTCTTATGGTTGGTTGTCAGAAATAGGTGACTTACTTGGGAGAATATTTGGAAGAGAGGCTTCTAGGTTCCTTCCATTTATGTTCTTTGTAATAATAGTAAAGAATGTGCTTATCACCTCTTCTTTTAGTGTCCTTACTCAAGGAAAATTTGGCATATTTAGTGGGGAGTCTAGGAAAATTATTGTATTCATGCCACCTATTTTAGTGAGTTCCAGAAAATTATGGGGAGACCACCAGCTAAGAATTATTTTCTTCAAATTACTTGGTTAATAGGCCCTACTTTCACTATCTTGCATCTTTGGCTAGAGAAAGGAATCAAGGGATATTTTAGGATGTGAAATTGGTGGGGGATCATTCATGGGAAAACACCATCAATATTACTTAGGAGACAATTTCAATAAAATGTGATCTTTCAATTACTTTGGATCCTAATGATTTGGCTTATGTTATGAATTTGAATTTGGTGGAAAGAGGTTTTAGGTACTCTATAAGTAAAGGCCTTCGTCAGGTCAAGAAGAAGATTCATCAAGAGGGTCATTATTGTCATCCTCCTCAAGGTATTTTAGCTCAAGGCTCTAGGTCTGAATGGTTAAGGTTTAGCTACCATACTATATTAGTGGTGGCATACCTATCATAATCAGGATTGGGCTAGAATCCTTACTCATAAGTACCTCTAGGGGTGAATTCTCTAGATTTTCCTCAGTGTTGTCTTTTGGGGAAGTGAAGATACCCTCAAAAGAGGGACAACATTGATAAAGGAGGGTTTATTTTGGATTTTCAATAAGGGTTATGAGGATATTCTTTGGTATGATTATTGTGATGGCTATCCCCTATCATATTAATTTTTCCTCATTTCCAACCCCTCTATGATAGTTTGATTGAATATGGTTGGAGTAAGGTGGATTATTTTAAAATTGTTCAAGTGGTGTTGTGCTGGAAGGATCCCCAGTTGTGGCTACCAAGAGGCATTGAGGAGGCAAGAAAGGAGATAGCTAATATTTTAGGTAGTAGAATGTGACATTCCCTTAATGAGAGGGATACTGTGGCTTAGGGCCCTAACCCAAAGGGAAATTTTTTGGCTGCCTTAGCATATTTGGAATTGGATAGAAAATTGTATGGGAAGGTTGGTGTCACTTTGTGGAAGTAGGTGTGGAATAATTTTGTTTAGCCCAAACGTAATTTTCCTGCCTGGTTGGTCTCAACAGGTGACTTACTTGGGATAATATTTCAAGAGAGGCTCTAGGTCTTCCCATCTATGTTTCGTGTTTAATAGCAAATAATGTTCTTAATACCCTCTTTAGTGTCCTTACCAAGGAACTAACATTTAGTGAGTTCAGGGAAACACTGGTCTAATGCCACTTCTATTTCCAAGAGTCTTGAAAAGTGCTGCACCACACCTCTATTTTCAAATCATTTGCTAATTGGGTCTCTACTTTCATTATCTTGCATCTCTAGCTAGAGAAAGGAAATTGGCGTACATTTCAGGATTTGAAATTGGTGGGGATCATTCGATGGAAAAAATTCATCATATATTTAGGAGACAACTTCAATAAAATGTGATCTTTCAATTACTTTGGATACTAATGATTTGGCTTATGTTAGGAATTTGAATTTGTTGGAAAGAGGTTTTAGGTACTCTATAAGTAAAGGCCCTCGTCAGGTCAAGAAGAAGATTCATCAAGAGGGTCATTAGTGTCCTCCTCCTCGAGGTATTTTAAATATTAATACTAATGGATCTTCTAGGGGAAATATTGGGCATGCAGGGAATGGTGGTATTGATAGAGATAGTAATGGAGGTGTGGTTTTTTCTTCTCTACTTATAAGGGTTGACATTCTAATAATCTTATGGAGGCTCTTTTCATTCTCCTTGTTGTTGATTGAGGATTCTTTTTGGGATGGAAAAGGATTATCTATGAATTAGATTCACAGATTGTGGTGGATAGAATAAATTAGAAAATATTTGATGGTGATAATTGATAGGTTGTTGTTGTGGTCAAATAGATTGTGAATCTTTGTGGCTCCTTGGAATTTTTTTTATTTTATCATATTCCAAGAGAAAGGAATAGAGTGGTTGATCTTTTGGCAAAGTGGGCCTCTAGAATTTGGAGACATGGGTTGTTGGTGATTAGGGACTTCTATCCTCAAAAAGTTCTTTAGCCCTCAAAAATTTAATCATGGAACAAGAATACATGAGCCATTTAAAATTCCTCATGACTATTTTGGGGTATAAAGGTGGATCATCATGGAAAAATAGGCCTTTATGGCAAAAAAAAACGTAAAAAATCGAGCAGGGCAACTCGGGCATAAAAACAACACACTTTATCTTATTATATCAAAATATGTAAGAACAGAATTTGTGAAAAGCAAATTGAATGTAGTTTCTAAACAACTAGGCTGGTTAAAACGTATCGGCAGCAAATTTGTTCATGAGTATCGTGAATTTTAGGGAGAAAATAGCAAGCAGGTGTATGTTTGACCAATCTCTAACCACAATAAAATGATAATATTTTTATAATATTTTAGATATAATGTAGAGTGACTCGTGTCCCAATGTGATGCATATTTTTGTATTTTTTCTAAGTAAATAATTAATTATGAATTTTTCATTACAACTCAGTAAAATATAAAACTTAATTCTCGGCTCACCTTTAACCCACAAAACTTCATGAAATTCATTTTTTCTTTTTTAATCCCATAGTATGCAAAGCTTAGAATGTGATGCATGTTTTGATTCAAAAAATGTGATACCGCTTTGAAAGCTTTTGTGATGTTTTTCAACCAGTTTATCAATTAGTATTCTTAGTCATAATTTGAATAGAAATGCATCAATAATTACTTATTAAATTCAAAGTAAAACATACTGCAGAGAGCCATTAAAAGATGAGAATCTCCTTTAAAAACCCTTTTCATTTCATCAATGTTGGGTAAAAAAAAGTCATCAGCCACATACCCATCATATTGCCACTTTTTGGCCCATCATGATCCTGCACATACCCTTTTCTTATCTGGGTGGTGTTCACGTAGTAGGATTGTGGCTTTCTTCTTTGTAATGTTTCTTTGATTTTAATAAATTTTTACCCCTTCTTTCATTAAAAAAGAGGTAGTATTCAAAATAGTTAAATAATCCATTCCTACTCCAAGGCAATCCAATATACATTAAGGAGAATTTTACTTTAAACTTTTTAAAAAGTTTTATAGTGCTATTAAAATAACTAATCCATATTTTAATAGTCCAACAATTTTAATTTTATGTTTTTCTTAGCACACTAACAAAAATCCCTTTAACATCCTAGATATGCATGAAGACATCTATCTATAAAAAGGCCTTTGGTTGTTTCCATTATCCTAGATTAAAAAAATGTATCATCTATTTGGTAATTTAAGCTTGTGTTAATTAATCCCCTAAAATAAAATACATAGTCTATGGAAAATTAGTTCAATCATGAAGCCATGCAATATAAAATGAATATAGAGAAACATATTTCCTTAAACCATGTCATATTGGCACATTTGAAAAAATCTATAGCATCATATGATATTCTTGTAGCTTAGGTAAAAGATTTTAGAAAAACTCAAAGAGGATTTGCATAGCTAGAGAAAAAAATTCATGGATTAAACCTAAATACGATAAAAAAATTAAAAAATTATGTAATAATGTAAATTAACCACTATAAATCATTTTCTCTATTGGTATAAATCATTCATTAAAATAAAAAAGTTAGCATATATAGATTTTTATTTTTTTAGATATACCTATGTATATTATATATACAATTTCTATTCAACTTTATCTATATAAATACCCCTACATGTGGTTCTAATATAGTTATTTCCCTCATAAGTCTAACCCACATCAAAAATATAACATGCAATAGCCCATAACACTACATTAGGTTTTAAACTTTATCTTTCAAACCTCATTTAATATATGTAGGAACAGACGTTTCTAATTTCTTTTGCATCACATTCAAATCCTAACATGTGGAGTTGTGCCATTTAAATTATCAAGAATAACCATTTAGTTAAAATATTTTATGTTTAGGCATAAACCAATCATTGTGACTAATTGTAATTAACCCCTACAAATTGAATATTTTAGCAAGTCAATAGCATGAGTTAAGAAAATACCCACTTAGCCACTTCTACTTATAATATACCCACTAAGACAATATTCAACCCACAATTTTTCTTCATCATCTAACATAGAACCATGTAATTTTCCTTCTCACTTTTGAAACACACTTATAATATTATCATTTTTACTATGGAACAATATGTGTTACTAAAGTACATCCAAGTATTGATCTTAACCATCATATAAATTCACCCCATTAAAGAGTGAATGTCCTTAGTTTTAATCCTCTAATTTATTAAACATGAAAATACAAAATTCCAAGAAACTAATATACTTAATCATCAAAATAAATAGAATTTTAAGTAGAAAAAATAAAGGAGCTATCAAGCCAAAACAAATTTCTCCTTGGACAAAACACAATCAACAGTTTTTTTAATTAATGAACTACTAAAATAACTACCATGCTTGAGTGTAGGGAAAGGAGAATGCACAAGTTGGTGTGTGAAATGGTTGTTCAACCCTTGGACAATGATGGGTAACCTAGGTGAGTTAGGCTCCAATGCATAGGGCACCTTAGGGGAAATTATTTCTTGAAACTTCACTTTCATGTTCACTAAAAGGAAGTGGAATGGTCATGCCACCATAGAATGACTAACAAAATAGAAAAACTAACCTAGTTTAGATTGTACATTTATTAGCTATATTGATGGTGACAATTATTGGTTTGTTTTATTTTTTAGACTACAGAATCGCAGCACTCCACCCCTATAAACCTGTGAGTGCCTCGCAAACTTTTTTAACATGACCTGCGGCACCGGTGCTTAATAACGCCTCCCACCATGGGATGCAGACTAGAATCCGCACTCCTCAGCGTGAGTCAAGAACGGAATTTACTTTAGCCAACTGAAGCTAGGGCCCCCTACCATGAGACAAATTTATTTCACTTAAACTAATTGAAAACACAAAATTCTAGATTGGGAAGTTAACATGACAATGATTTCCATTTTAACAAACCAATTCAGTCTTCCAACCCTCAACCTATAATATATTACCTACATATATATTATTTTATTTTTTTATTTAAGAATAAACTAAGATACATAAAGAGCCTATATTATACATACACTATATATTAAATTAATTTTATATATACATAATATAATAAAAATATATTCATATTCACTTATGTTGTGGAAAATTCCCAACCATAGAAATTTTCAAATTCCATTTTCTTTTCTCCTTTTATTTTCCATGGGCCCAATGGTGGGGATCCTAAGGGGCTTATCCATCCTCTATCTCTATTTTTGTAGCTTGTAAAAGTGGGTTTTTTTCCTGTTATGCTCCTTAGGCTTTTGATGGGAAAATTTCATCCTTGTCTTCCTCATTTTCCTACTCCATTCTCTCTGATAAGTTTAATCCTTTTTCTTCTCTCGTCCCGATCTAAATTATTTCCTTTCTGATAAGGATCCTTATTTTGTTGAACATGACAACTGAGAGGGGGGTGAATCAATTGTCATCTAATTAAAAGCTTTAACCATATACCAAAACTAGATTTAAATAATGTATGAAGGATTCATTAATAAATGAAAAATTAAAAGTAATCACATAAACACAGTAACACCAAATTTACATGGAAAACCCAATGAGGAAAAAACTATGGTGAGGATTAACTCACATTATAGAGAATATCAAAACTGATTACAAAAAGGCTCACTACCTGAGATAAGGCTCACTTCCTAAAATAAGGACTCACTATCCACAGGGCTACAATGCAAAGGGATCATTGCCATAGAGATACACAAAAGATGGATCACTGCCAAAATACAAAATTTATGGCTTACCAACAAAAGAGAACTCATGAATTACACCTTTTCTTATGTTGAATTCAGTTCCAAATGAAGTTTTGTAAAGATAGTACTGCATATCAGAAGTCACTGAATACTTTTGATATGATCAAACACTTTTTGTCTTCTCCTGATTCGCTTATTCTGATCTACTACATCCACACTTTTTTGTCTCTATGTCCTTCTTGCATAACCTTGCATCTCCTCCATTTTATGGAGAGAAACATATGTATATATATGTAACTTACACATCAATTAGGTCAGACAAAACATCCATAAAGTATTGCACATGCTAAGTCGGCTAAGATCTTCAAATATCTAACTCATAGTTTATCACACATTAGGAACTAGACCTAAAACTAACATACATATCAGAGCACCCATAACATTCATCTTTAATGTGAAATAACTTCCAGTAAATGAGTCATATGTGCAATACTATGTTGACATCAATGACAACCATTTGATGCAACCTTTAACCTCCCAACAATCTCCCACTTTTTCATTGATGGCAACACAAGATGTGAAAAGCCAATAACAACAACCTTTGTAAATATTTTAAAGAGATGAAATGATTTTCATTTTTCACATGCTTCCTTTCTCCCTTTTTTGCATGCTCTCTCTCCCCCTTTGACATCAATGACAAAAAAAAAATCTATCTCTCCTTTACTTCAAAAGATTTTACAAAAAGGTAATCAAAAAATGATTGTTCACCTCAATCCTTCTTTCCTTAAAATATTTATTTGTACTTTTCTTTCGATTGCAGAAGAAATTTCTTCTAGGAATCCACTCCCATCCTAATGTATAGACAAATACTATTGTTCTTCACTATTGAATCAATTGTTTCAAGGAGAGTATATCGAGAATAGCAATATTTCTTGTATTTTTCTGAGCATCCACCAAGAGAGCAGAAAGATATTCCAATATTAACTCAATTATCTCTTTGGCTTTCCAAAAGGTCTTCAAAATACCATCCTTCTATACCATACTGCAAGATCAAATTCTAAGGAATTGATCCTTTTCTTTTGCATTCCATCCTTGTCATTAAGAGCATCATATGTTTTTCCAATAGAGTTTAATTCATGCTCAATAGTATCAATTTTTGTTTTGTAGTTCCCAATAGTAGTAGTCCATCAAAGACAATACCTATACACATTTTTTACACTCTTGATGCATGTATTTAGTTCATTTATACTCTCAGTCAATCTCTCTTGTGTATTTTGGCTTCTTTCTTCTAAAGCTAATTGAATTTCATCTTTTTTTGTTGTTTCACTAGGTGATTGTTCCCTTAGTCTATCTTCAATTAATACTTTTGGTAAAATACTTGTCAATTCACTTAGATCAATATCATTATGAATTATGTAAATAGCCAGAGCATCTGTAATCTCATCATGTTCATATGATGGTCAAGACAACCATATATATCTAATCTTCTTCATTCCATCAGGTTGCTCAAGAAACTGTAACATATTTTCTTTAGTAACATCTTCTTCATCATCATCTATCGATAAAAAAATCAAGTGCTTCTATAATTTTTGATTCCTTTTCTTCTTCCTTCTCCTCTGTCTTCATCTTCTTCATTTCTAGAGGGAGACATCAACTAATTCTTCTTGTTTTCCTCTTTTGCATCACATTCAAATCCAAACATGTGGAGTTGTGCCCTTTAAATTATCAAGAATAACCATTTAGTTAAAATATTTTATGTTTAGGCATAAACCAATCATTGTGACTAATTGTAATTAACCCCTACAAATTGAATATTTTAGCAAGTCAATAGCATGAGTTAAGAAAATACCCACTTAGCCACTTCTACTTATAATATACCCACTAAGACAATATTCAACCCACAATTTTTCTTCATCATCTAACATAGAACCATGTAATTTTCCTTCTCACTTTTGAAACACACTTATAATATTATCATTTTTACTATGGAACAATATGTGTTACTAAAGTACATCCAAGTATTGATCTTAACCATCATATAAATTCACCTCATTAAAGAGTGAATGTCCTTAGTTTTAATCCTCTAATTTATTAAACATGAAAATACAAAATTCCAAGAAACTAATATACTTTATCATCAAAATAAATAGAATTTTAAGTAGAAAAAATAAAGGAGCTATCAAGCCAAAACAAATTTCTCCTTGGACAAAACACAATCAACAGTTTTTTTAATTAATGAACTACTAAAATAACTACCATGCTTGAGTGTAGGGAAAGGAGAATGCACAAGTTGGTGTGTGAAATGGTTGTTCAACCCTTGGACAATGATGGGTAACCTAGGTGAGTTAGGCTCCAATGCATAGGGCACCTTAGGGGAAATTATTTCTTGAAACCTCACTTTCATGTTCACTAAAAGGAAGTGGAATGGTCATGCCACCATAGAATGACTAACAAAATAGAAAAACTAACCTAGTTTAGATTGTACATTTATTAGCTATATTGATGGTGACAAATTTATTTCACTTAAACTAATTGAAAACACAAAATTCTAGATTGGGAAGTTAACATGACAATGATTTCCATTTTAACAAACCAATTTAGTCTTCCAACCCTCAACCCTATTATATTACCTACATATATATTTTTTTATTTTTTTATTTAAGAATAAACTAAGATACATAAAGAGCCTATATTATACATACACTATATATTAAATTAATTTTATATATACATAATATAATAAAAATATATTCATATTCACTTATGTTGTGGAAAATTCCCAACAATAGAAATTTTCAAATTCCATTTTCTTTTCTCCTTTTATTTTCCATGGGCCCAATGGTGGGGATCCTAAGGGGCTTATCCATCATCTATCTCTATTTTTGTAGCTTGTAAAAGTGGGTTTTTTTCTTGTTATGCTCCTCAGGCTTTTGATGGGAAAATTTCATCCTTGTCTTCCTCATTTTCCTACTCCATTCTCTCTGATAAGTTTAATCCTTTTTCTTCTCTCGTCCTGATCTAAATTATTTCCTTTCTGATAAGGACCCTTATTTTGTTGAACATGACAACTAAGAGGGGGGTGAATCAATTGTCATCTAATTAAAAGCTTTAACCATATACCAAAACTAGATTTAAATATTGTATGAAGGATTCATTAATAAATGAAAAATTAAAAGTAATCACATAAACACAGTAACACCAAATTTACATGGAAAACCCAATGAGGAAAAAACTATGGTGAGGATTAACTCACATTATAGAGAATATCAAAACTAATTACAAAAAGGCTCACTACCTGAGATAAGGCTCACTTCCTAAAATAAGGACTCACTATCCACAAAGCTACAATGCAAAGGGCTCATTGCCATAGAGATACACAAAAGATGGATCACTGCCAAAATATAAAATTTATGGCTTACCAACAAAAGAGAACTCATGAATTACACCTTTTCTTATGTTGAATTCAGTTCCAAATGAAGTTTTGTAAAGATAGTACTGCATATCAGAAGTCACTCAATACTTTTGATATGATCAAACACTTTTTGTCTTCTCCTGATTCGCTTATTCCGATCTACTACATCCACACTTTTTTGTCTCTATGTCCTTCTTGCATAACCTTGCATCTCCTCCATTTTATGGAGAGAAACATATGTATATATATGTAACTTACACATCAATTAGGTCGGCCAAAACATCCATAAAGTATTGCACATGCTAAGTCGGCTAAGATCTTCAAATATCTAACTCATAGTTTATCACACATTAGGAACTAGACCTAAAACTAACATACATATCAGAGCACCCATAACATTCATCTTGAATGTGAAATAACTTCTAGTAAATGAGTCATATGTGCAATACTATGTTGACATCAATGACAACCATTTGATGCAACCTTTAACCTCCCAACAATCTCCCACTTTTTCATTGATGGCAACACAAGATGTGAAAAGCCAATAACAACAACCTTTGTAAATATTTTAAAGAGATGAAATGATTTTCATTTTTCACATGCTTCCTTTCTCCATTTTTCGCATGCTCTCTCTCCCCCTTTGACATCAATGAAAAAAAAAAATTCTATCTCTCCTTTACTTCAAAAGATTTTACAAAAAGGTAATAAAAAAACGATTGTTCACCTCAATCCTTCTTTCCTTAAAATATTTATTTGTACTTTTCTTTTGGTTGCAGAAGAAATTTCTTCTAGGAATCCACTCCCATCCTAATGTATAGACAAATACTATTGTTCTTCACTATTGAATCAGTTGTTTCAAGGAGAGTATATCGAGAATAGCAATATTTCTTGTATTTTTCTGAGCATCCACCAAGAGAGCAGAAAGATATTCCATTATTAACTCAATTATCTCTTTGGCTTTCCAAAAGGTCTTCAAAATACCATCCTTCTATACCATACTGCAAGATCAAATTATAAGGAATTGATCCTTTTCTTTTGCATTCCATCCTTGTCATTAAGAGCATCATATGTTTTTCCAATAGAGTTTAATTCATGCTCAATAGTATCAATTTTTGTTTTGTAGTTCCCAATAGTAGTAGTCCATCAAAGACAATACCTATACACATTTTTTACACTCTTGATGCATGTATTTAGTTCATTTATACTCTCAGTCAATCTCTCTTGTGTATTTTGGCTTCTTTCTTCTAAAGCTAATTGAATTTCATCTTTTTCTGTTGTTTCACTAGGTGATTGTTCCCTTAGTCTATCTTCAATTAATACTTTTGGTAAAATACTTGTCAATTCACTTAGATCAATATCATTATGAATTATGTAAATAGCTAGAGCATCTATAATCTCATCATGTTCATATGATGGTCGAGACAACCATATATATCTAATCTTCTTCATTCTGTCAGGTTGCTCAAGAAACTGTAACATCTTTTCTTTAGTAACATCTTCTTCATCATCATCTATCGATAAAAAATCAAGTGCTTCTGTAATTTTTGATTCCTTTTCTTCTTCCTTCTCCTCTGTCTTCATCTTCTTTATTTCTAGAGGGAGACATCAACTAATTCTTCTTGTTTTCCTCTTTCTAGAGGAGAATCATTCCTCATACATTATAACTAGACTAGAATCCACACCAAAATTTCATGCATTTGTTTTGCTTTCAAAATAATCTTTGCAAACCTTTTCCTTTTCTGCTAGACAGTTTATATATCAATAAAATTGCTTCCCAACTACTATAGCAAACTTCCAAACAACATTTTCTTTTAATGGTAATGAATTTAGAAAATACATCATCAAGCATATAACCAAGGTTCCAAAGTGAAAACGATAATTTTTCATTCTTTTTCATAGTTATATTTTCCATTAATTAATTTCTTAGCAACTCACACAAGTCAAAATCCTCCTTTTTCTCAACAATTTGATGCAAAACATAAACAACAATTGCTGAGGTAGAACCTTCCCTATTCCTAAAATAAATCTTATATGAGATGACATATGACACATACCTTATCACTAGGTCGATTATGGTGTGATTTATAAGTTCCCTTTGATTTATTGTTACCCCAATTAGGGCTTCAACCTCTTTGCTCTTTATGGATTTCCTGACTGGAATAGGTCCATTATCACATAATCCTATTAATTTTGTAATTTTCCTCCTTCGTGATCTCATAGGGTTTTTCAAAGATCATTTGATCACCTTGAATTCTTTTTAAAATAATCCAAATAATGTCCAAATTTAAAAAGTATGGAAATTCACTCCAAATGTCTAAACCCTTGTGCCTTGAATTCTTGACCTTTTGCATTTTCTCAACTAAAATAGAAGTCTCAATATTTCAAATCGTTTCATGATCAAATTCATCAATCTGTAACTTAATTTCTGTAATTTGTTGTTGCATGGACTAAATACCACCATTTCCTTTGATTACATTACTTCATCCTTGTTCTTTGTACTCTCGCTTGCTATTAACCCTAGCTCTTTATTTCTCAACTCATTCACTTCAAAATGAAAATGACCACTCAATCCTTTGTATTTAACTTATCACTTTTAGGGTTTCATTATAAAGGATAATTTATTTCTTGTGACATCAACATATGTACTTCAATCTTTCAATTCCTCCTTCCAAAGTTGTCAACAATTTTGTGAAATGGATTTTATGTAAAAGGGTTTGACAAATCTTCTATAATACTTGTTTTCTACCACAATTTTCTTCATTGCCTTCAGGATGAAAATTCACATCACAAATCCTTGTGTTATTGTATGACACTTCTTAACTAAGGGTTTGATATATTTTTCTATGACTGCTACCCTTGAAGCCATTACTAGATTTAGTTCATAGAAGAGGTATCTGGACCAAATGTTCATATAGGATTTATTTGATTTGTCATTGTTCTCTAATTCTTCTTTCTTTCTCTAGATCTTTTCCATTTCTCTCCTCACTTCTAGATTTACCTTGTTTATAAGCTTGTTCTTCTATTCCGAATTTAGTTTCTTCCCAACTTTTCTCTTACAAAATTTTGAGATATGTCCTAGTTTTTTGCCAATGTGGCATACAACAAATCTTATCAAGTGAGTTTGTATTCATCTTTGTCCTGCACTGATTAGCCTTGTGTCTAAAAATACTACATGTGAAATAGTAGCCTTGAAAAGAGTGAAATATTCTACCAGTATTAAGTCTATTCATCATTATATGACTTCTACATTTTGTAGATCTATGTAAAAACTTGTCGTAAACATAGCATTGTCCACCAAAGAATCCAACACTCTGACTTGATCTATTCAAGTTCATCATTATTCTACATTCTATTTCTCTATGTCTAAATTTATTGCATGAGTAACAAAATCCATTAAAAGATGTTTACCTTTGATTATTAGGTTGTCAGATGGATATCCTTTCAGTATTGATCCTTCTACTTTTGTCTTGATAAGCACTTCCTTGAAATTTCCTTTGACTATTCATTTTGTTGAAACTACGATATTTCTTTGAACTTTGTCCTTCTTCGAGTTGTAGACCACCTTTATCCTTAGTAGGATTTTGAGATGAAATTAATTCATTAAGCATTCTTGGACTTATCTTAAATTTTTCTTCATAAATTTTTTCCCTTTCAAGAAAATATGTGAGAATTACTACTTCTTGTTCAAGCTTGTCATATTTTTTTGTCTTTTGATTGATAATTTCTTTGCTTTGTCCAATTTCCAAGTTCAAATTTTCTTCCATTATTTTTATTTCTTAAAGTTTCATCCTTAGATTTTCAACAGTATCCTTTGCTTCTTTTAGTTCCTCGTAAACTTCTTTATGATTCATTTTAAGTTTTTGGATCTGATTTCTTAATTTATGAATACATTCACCTGCTTGCTTGAAATTTTCTTTCAGATCTTCATTCTTAGAATCTGAGGTCTCTACTCTTAATTATTTATCTAAGTCAGATCCCTTCATCATTTAGTTACACCTACCAAGGTATCTGTCAATATGTTAAACTTATTCCAAAGGACCACACTCTAATACAAATTATTGAATAGGACAACTAAGAGGGGGGTGAATTAGTTGTGGCCTAATTAAAATATTTAACCATATACTAGAGCTAGATTCAAATACTACATGAAGGATTCATTAATAAATACAAAACTAAAAGTTGTCACATAAACATGGTAACACCAAATTTATGTGGAAAATCTAATGAGGGAAAAACCATGGTGAGGATTAACTCACATTATAGAGAATATCAAAATTGATTACAAAAAGGCTCACTACCTGAGAGAAGGCTCATTGACTGAAATAAGGACTCATTATCTGGACTCACTGACGATAGGGCTATAACCCGAAGGGATTACTTCCACAGAGATACAAAAAATATGGCTCACTACTAGAATACAAAAGTTATGGCTTAACGTCAAATTTTTTTTGATGAATTACACCTTTTCATGTGCTAAATTCAGTTCCAGATGAAGTTTTGTCAACATTGTACTGCATATCAAAACTCACTCAATACTTCTAATCTAACCACACACTTTTTTTCTTTGCCTATTTCTCTTATTTTTATCTACTCCATCCACACATTTTTTTGTCTCTATGTCCTTGCATAACCTCACATCTCCTCTCTTTTTTGGAGAGACACATATGTATATATATATATATATGTATCTTACACATCAATTAGATCAACCAAAATATCCATAAATTATTGCACATGCTAGGTCGGCCAAGATCTTCAAATATCTGACTCATAGTTTGTTACATGGTAGGAACCAAACCTAAAACCAACATATCAGAATACAAATAATGATCATCTTTAATGTGAAACAACTTCTAATAAATGAGTCATATATGCACTACTGTGTTGAAATCAATGACAACCATTTGATGCAACCTTCAACCTCCAACATCTTCCTATGTGGAAAAGTTGATTAGTGGTAAATCCCAAAGTTTGTGGTTTTTAGGTTTTCTCCTTCCTTAGGGGCGTCATATTTGGTGGATAGTTGCGGGGTTTCTATTTTGGATAACATAATGAGCAAGATGATTGTTGATCTTCAACTCTTTTTTATTAATAAGTTCATTTCTTTCAAACCTTATAATGATTAGTTAAGGAAATTGATGGATTCTATTCGGAAAATGAAACGATATGTGTCCAATAGTTCAAATACCAATGAAATTTTCCTATTTTGTTTCAAGGTTCATGATTATTTTTCCAAAGTCCTTAAGCCAATCCTTGGGAATCAGATAAAAATTTAAAAACTACCTCTCATTGTGTAAATGAAAGTTGGGTTTTCATGCCTTAGTTGATTTGGAGATAGCTGCCCCAACCTAAATACATTACCTAGGACTTCCCCTTGAGTTTTGGAACCTAAAACAAAGAAAATTAGCCCTCTATGTTTTAGGAGATAGAACTAAAGGGGGATTAGGGTTCCTCCACCAATTTCCTCCAAGTTTCATTCAAGGAAACCCTAGAGATATCAATCCAAGGATGGAATGAGGGAAGGATATATACAATAAGGTGTCCTAGGGTGTCATTAAATACTAAAAGGGGGTTCACAACCAAGCTAGGGCTTGGAAATACTAGTAACATGCAAAACATAATGATATGGACAACTTAAGTAAATGATCTAGAAATGAGTTCAAATCAAAATAATAAACTAGAAAGGTACAAAGGTGCACCTAGGAAGCTGAATGTGCTCAAAATAAGGTTTGAAATCCTAAAAATATTGACTTTAATGCTCATTGGGACTCATACACTAGTACGGGTGATTTAATCATAGACTAGTGGTTTTGTATAGAAACTAGAATCTCTAAGTGATTGATCTTAATCTCCTAAAATCTATAAAAAAGCACTATATTGGGACTCATATGCCACAAGTGGCATATTAATAACATTTTTATTTTTTGGAAGGTCAAGATCTAAATATGTTCTCTTATCTTTGCTCTTCCTTCCAAGCTTCATTTCCTAATCTAAAACAATGAATTTAGACCAATAGATAACTTTACGTGAAGATAAAACCTTGTGACAACTTGACAACTTTCCTCAATCTTGCAACTTTTTCTTCAAAGTATCTTTAAGCCTGAAACCACCTAGATCTGCAATCAAACATGTAGAGATAGAAAAACTTATTGATTGTTAGGGAATAAGGGCTTTCCTTAGTTAAAACCTGTTTAGGTAATTAAACCTTACAATGAAATAATGAAACATGAACGTGAAACATGAAACATAAAACATGAACAATGATACCTTGAATGATGTCTTAAAATGTAAATATACAATATAACATGATGTAGCCATGAAGAATGTAGATCTTGATCTTGAATTAGATGTGGGACAATGTTTAACTTGGATCTTGAATACTAAATCACAACAATAGCTCAACAACATGATTGATGCATTATGCCTTTGACATGATGATGGATCTTAAATTGTTTCAAAAAATGATGAAGAAATATCCCCTTGAATACTTTAGAAATTCTCTTGAGTACTCTATGATGCTCTTGTGAAGCCTTAGGATTCTTGACTCTTGATTGTTTAGTGAAATAATGGTTTGAATCATTCTTTATATAGGAACTTCATCTAATTTACCACTTATTAGATTCAAATTCTGACATTCATGA